>JARHVA010005228.1:1222500-1271444 GCA_037957365.1 Torreya grandis | reverse complement strand
GAGACAAGGAAAATGGTTTTAAGGATAACATATTGGAGAGGTTCAAGGATCCATTAAGGTCTCCTAAGTAAACTATGAATTAAAAATAGAGCTACATATTGTGACATGTAGGTCATCATTATAAACTTAGGTCCAACATCTTAAAAGTCAAGAATGACCTAAGACATAGAAACCTAATCCCATGGAAGGTGTCACATGAATAATATAGACCTTATAAACTTTTGATTTAATTCCTTATGGTTTGGGTATCTTCAGGTGTCAAGGACAAATGAAAGGACTAAGATTTTAAACTTTTACACATAGTTAATGCCCCTAAACAACTATTTACAAGCTAACTGAGAATAAGTGGAAGTATAATAGGTGACAAGGATTTTTATAAGCTTAATGGAGTTTTCATAAATTTTCATATAGATTATATGAGATAAAAAGATCAGTTCATAGACCTCTAGGGTCAATAGGCACTTTTTTCTCAAAAATCTTCAATGATAAAATTTGGTGTTTTAGACCTGTGTGGAAGGTTAAAACTTATATGAAATTAGGTTTGAATAATTTGTATTAATTATGGATACTTGATTATAGATTAAATTGATTTTAAAATTAATTTTGGCATCTTAAGACTTAGGATCACCTATAGTTTTCTTTGTCATGCACATTTAAACCCTCTAACTAGTACCTACAGGACTTTTGAAAGACTTTTCCAGTCTTAAGCCTAAATTAAAAGCAAATCATGTTTGGAAGATTCTGAGTCCATTTTGAGATTATAAATGGTTAAAATATAAGTGGGAGTTAGTGATTTACTATAATAAGGGGTTTAAATTCATATATACAGTCATACCCTAAGGGGCCACCTACAAGCCTTTTTTAGGGGTTAGTTCATCTTCAATAAAAAGGAATAGAGTATGAAAGTAAGGATCCTTGAGTGTAGCCTATATGAAAACCTCAATAAGTTAATTAAATATTTAATGATTTCATTTAGTAATTTATTGGTATAATATGATCTCCTAAAACCTAACATACCGTCAAAAATCTTGAAGGGCATACACAAACTACAAGACACTAACATCGTGTTTCTAAGCCTGAGCAAAAGGAAGATATGTTGGGGAATGATGATAAAATAATTATGACTAAAATAAAGTTTAAAATATATTGTAAAATAGGGTAATGTATAAACAAATAATGCATAGTCAATGACCCTAAAGTGAGACCTAAAGCAATAAGAATATAATCAACACCTACATGCTAGCTTCTAAACTACATACAAACCCATTTATAAGTTGGTACAATTTCAAGATCATTTGGGAATGAAAAGGTTTTTTTGAAGGGGTTTGAATCTAGTGAGATCCTTAGATAATCTAAAAACTAGGAGAATATTAGTTCTGGAGGGTGAGGTTGCTAAACACTTATAGACAACAACCATCCTAAGTAGACACCTACGGGTGGCCATACTAGCAAGTGGTATTAAGTCAATAAAAAGAATGGAAAATAGGTGTTTGAATGAATTGAAACATAAATATAAACTTAAAAATTTTATCAAACCATATAAATGGTTATAATGTTAGTGATGAGGCCCTAAACTCAAAAGACACAGTCAAGACTACCCTAAATAGTCACCTAATTTGAGAGAGAAGATAGACAAACCTTAATCCTAAAGGTTAAAGTATGAGATGATGGGGAAAATAAGGTCAATATTAGTTATTCCATATAGTTAATTAAATATTTTTTAATCTAAATAATATGATGTGGAGGATTTAAAATAGAATATTCAAAACCTCATACACAATCAATCAACAAACACACAATCAGGCTACAACTAGTTTTGATAACTTGGTATCTTGGGGCATCTATAGGCATGACCATGATTTTTATTTGGTAAAATGGATGTTTTTTAGTGGTTTAATAAATTAATTATCATTTTAAGGTCACACAAATAGGGGAAATACCCTCTATTTTATCTCAGACCTAGCCCACTCCATTGATAAGGGGCAACCTTGAGACTAAAGTGTCTTTTGGTCTCAAAGAGAAAAATGTGCATTTAAAAACATCATGAGGAATAATTTGGGTATTAAAAATTCATTAATAAGGTATATATACACTTCCAAGGTGTAATTAAACCCATTTTTCAATCCAAGAGCACTTTAGGGATAATAAGGAGAGACAAGCCCATAACCTCAAGTACCTAACTAGTGTACATTAAGCATACAAAGGAGTGATGAAGAATTATAGATAATGTATAATCATGGATATTTTTTTTTAAGGTTTATGGCCTTCAAAAAATAGTCATAATGGCTTTGTTGACCCAAAACTCAAACTTGACCTCTCTCTAGCCTCAAGAGAGCTAAACAAGCCACTTGAGGAGTAACTTCATATGCTTGTACCATATCTCATAATTTTAATGGTAGCTAGTGGTGTTTTGAAGTGTTATATGGGTCTCCTAAAAAACATATTTTGGAATTATAATAGAGAGACGGGTTTTTCTTTATGAACAATTATTTAGAACCTAAATAAGTCTCAAACCCTTCTAAAATGCTAGTTATGACCAATTTATAGAGAACGACCTAAAATGAACATATGATGACATATTTTTATCCTAAAACCTCTTGTATTTTTTTTATGAATCCAAGGAGGTTACCCCATTGTATTTTTATGATGATGTCACTTGTACAGATTACTCCCAAACCCTAATTTTGATGATTTTTGATGTTTTTTAGGTGCTATGAAAAGGGGAGAAATTCCAAATCATGGGATGAGGTAATTTTATAGTTTTAATAACTAAAAAATATAAAAAAAATTAATTGGATATTATGGAAGTGGCCAAACTTGGGATGTTTTTCAAGGCAGTCCCACACAAGCTCAAAATAAGTCTAGGAAGCAAGGTGTTTTCATGGTTTTACTACTTTCACAAGCTTCTAGGAACCCAAATTTGGCATGGAGGATGGTATTATACTAGGTAAATTTAATAAAATTATTTTTAGTTATTTAACACATGTGGGATATTTTTGGAGCCAATTTTATCTTTCAAGGCCTAGGAGCCCTTATGAGGCCTCATTAGAGAAGAAAATAGAGTACTTCCACTTGGATTATAATCATGAAATTTTTTATTAAGATGTAAGGGGATATATGGTACTCAAAATTATACCTAAGTTTCAAATTTTATCCATATAATCTTCTATACACGGAACATTTTATGTTTTAGGGCTATAAGAAAGGGGTGCTACAACATGCTTAATGAGGAAAAATGAATCTTTTGGGTTATTTTATGGCTCCAAAATACTTTTTGTAGGTATTATGTCATTCTTAAAATCCATAAATTGTGTAATTTTTCTTGGTTCACTACAAAAACTCTTCTTTCTCTCTCCTTTAATTTTTGCTCATATCGAAGAATCAAGTGTTCATAAGTACCAAATAATGCATAAGAGCTATTAAATAATATTTATAAATTCATTATCATATTACATGCCACTTTAAAGTGTGGAAAAATTAAAATTTATTTTTTATAAGGTTTCAAAGGTTGAAAGGTCCTTAGTGAATCCTATTCACACCATTGTTCCTTCCAATGCCTAGCATGTTGAAATGGTCAAACTAGCACTCAAAGAGCTCTAATAACCTGAAAAATATGGAAATACCTCATTAATTATATGGATAATTTTTAAAATAAATACTTTATCAAGTTATTATGACCTAATTTCAGGGATCAAATCTTATTTTCAAGGAAATAACTTCTTGACCAAGGATATAAGAGTATGCAAAGCAAAATCTAGGATGTTATATAGGTCAAGGATAATATATGAGTGCTCAATAATCTTTAAAACTTCAAAAATATGTCTCACCTTAAACTCTAAGAAATTTTCCAAATGTGGATGAGAGATTAATAAGGCAATGCTAAGTTGGGTTTTTAAGAATACTAAGTGAAAGTTTTATTTCCTAATTTTCATGGATTTTGTCTCCTTCTCTCTCCTCTCTCTCAATTATCTATATGTAAGATAATTTTTAGAATTTTAAGGAATCCTTAACCTAAGTTGTGGAAAATACATGATCATAAAAAACTTTTACTTTCCTATTCTGAATTAAAAATATTGAATTCATGCCTCCCCAAATCTTGTGTTTAGTGTATTTTCATGGATAGTTGATAGATGACAGTGATAGTACATGTTTCCACTCATCTTTTCCTTTCCTCTTACCTATTTTTATGTGTTATATCATACTTATAGGTTTCATAATGTGATCTAATTATCTTGTATGTTTTTCAAGTGCAAGATTTCTTTAGTGTCTTTGAAAGACCTATTGAGCAAGCTACCTTAGATCATCCATCAAACTAAGCCTCTATGTGAAACATTTTTTTTGTAGACTCTTATTTGGGAAGTGAAATCAGGTTATGTTCTTATTAATAATTCTTAGTGCATATTACATGAATGGAGATCACATTTTAGTGTATCACCCTAGTTATATAGGTTTTCCTTTCAATTTGCCTTCTTCCCTTTTTCATTGAAAGTTGGTAGTGTAGACTAGGGACCCTAACCGATACATCAAGGGGAGATAGCCATTATAATCTATAGATTAAATCCACCTATTAGGCCATCCACAACCTAAGATTGTGTCCATGTTACTTTAGATTATGAAGGCCTAAAACTATTTTCACAAAGGTGTAAGTCTAGTAGTCAACAAGTACCCTTTAACCTCTTAAAATTTCTCCCAAATTTATTTGGCACAAATCTTAATGTATACCTCTAAACTCACCTCACTTCTTACCAATTACGCCTCTTCTAGTAACCTTATTTACATAAAAATCTCATAGGTTTGAACAAAACATTAATTTTATAATAAATACAAAGATATATTTGGGAACCCTTTATCCTATTTTTAATTCATGAAAAGTTTCATTATCCAATTCTTAGTGTAGTCCATCTAACCAAACACCCCTTATCTCTAATAGGTCTCTTCGCCTAGTCACACACACAAAGTTAAATACCATACCATACAATCTTGAATCAACCTAAAAACTCCAAAATATTTGAGACCTTTCTAATTAATATTAAGTCACAAATTTTCATGACATTCTAGGGTGGAGTAAAAAATTATTCCATTCTTAATTTTAAAACCCTAGCCTAGTTGTGAACAAGCTTGTGCAAGGCTGAGAGGAGTAAAAAAGGACTAAAATTATTTTTTGACCACTTGAAACCATATAAAATCCTAGGTTATTTATGTCCTAAATTTATCCATAATTTTCATGAGTTTTTTAAATATAAACAATCACTAAATGACACTAAAAAGCAATTGTACAAATTTTAACTTGGAAAAGTAAATTATATATTAAAAAAAAAGAGGCTATATTGAATCTAAAGTCTTAAAATGGATTATTATATAATTAAAAAGGATAAAAATAATAGACAAGGATTTCATTATCCTCTATACAACTCCAACTATGAAATAGCCCAAAAAAAAAATCTTTATTACCTTCCTTCCTTGATTATGTAAACAAGGTTCTTGCAAACTGACTGTGTATGAAGCTTTATTTTGATTCTTTCACTTCCAAATGGATATTTGAGGCTATAAGTGGATTAAAAAACCTAATAAAATATGATAAAACATTTAAAACACCTTTTAAAACCTCATTTAATGCTTACCAAACTCCTTGGCATTTGATTAGTACAATTGTTTTGGATTGCACAAACACATATTTGGTTCCTAACTAGGACTGCTTATGTAATAATAATTTATTTGATTGATATTTGAGACTAAACTAAACTCTGATAATTCCAAAAATATCACATAAACATTTATATAATACCTAGTATAGTTTTATCATGACCAGTACTTGAATTTCTTCTCAAGATTCATTTTAACTTCTTTAAATGAGTTGTAAACACATAATTTTCTTCTCTAATAGATTGTATTACAAGTATATTGTGGATAAATAAATAGTGATCATTGAAATAAATATAAACATGTATAAAAACAATATAATATCCCTTACATTTATTTGAATCACTAATATTCAATAATAGTTCATAAAAACACCTTCCTTTCTTCTATTCTTTCCACATACATACTGTCAAATACAAAATTATCAAAAACAAGGTAGGATCCTTGTTAAAATATTGATCCTTTATTCATTTTTTTAGGTTCTCATTAAAACCTATACTTTACTCTCATCCTTATATTTTCCTCTTACAATATTTCCTTCTCTATTATAGTAACATGCAAAATAATATTTCTTCTTTCTTGTCGTCTCCATACATGGATGGCAGTTACAAGTTTGCCATTCTTAGTTGACTGTGTTTTTTTTTAATATCAATTTCATGTCTAAGACAATCTAACACACTTCATAGAGACTTATAGGACCTAAAAAACCCATTTTAAAAAAAATTATTTTCTCCCAATATTCAATAAACCCCTCTCAAACATCATTCCAAATTCAAAATTTTAAATTAAGATTTTTGGTGAGAAAACCAAAAACATTTAGAAAATAATACTCTAAATACTCCTAGTCATTTCAATACATTCTAGGGGACCCTTTATGATCTTTAACATCAAAAAAAAAACCAATAAATTATCATAGTGAAATTTGAAACATATTTACATGCTTTTATGTCTTACTAATTCTCTGGATCATACTCCCCAAGTAGGAGAATTTGAACTTTTGATCAAATGTTCCCTATTAATCTTATTTCATATTTTCCAATTGATCCTATTCTTATCCTATGATATTTTCTTGTTATTTCTCATATTTTTATTTAGTTTCTACTTGTATCTTTTTCTTCTTGTATTGCCTTGATTCCTTACCAACTCATCTTCAAGCTTGATGAAACATATAACCTACTATAATTCTTTGTCCACTTCATCTTCCATTATTATATCTTTGTCTATTCTTCCTCATAATCTTGATTCACTTATTATTCATTATTAATTATTTATTCAAGCACTCTTGATAGGTCTTGTTTCTCAACATTTCCTTTTCCTTCATCCTCATGTTCAAATGGATTCTCATAACTATGTTATTCCTTTATCTTTACCAAACTCTTTTTGACAACTTCTTTATATACATATTCATGACAGCTCACCTTCCCATGGTGATTTTTCTCATCTTTTCTCATATGACTTATTTTTAACCTCCATTATTCTCTCATGCTCTATTTTTTCCACCTCATAGTATTATTTATTATTTAGTTCTTGCATCTTCAAGTTTGCCTCCTCAATACTAAGGCCTTGGCTTTGTTCAACATCACTAAACTTCACATTATAATTTATACTAGTAGCTAATGCAAATAATTATTTTAGGGGATTAAATAGTTATTCTATCATCCTTACTCTCTCAATTATATGTCATCCATCTCTTGACTTTTTACATCATATTTAGGGATTCTTTATCCTATTTTCTCTCTTTTTTCTTCTTTGAACCTAATCTACACCTCATCAATTATTTTAACTTATTTTACACCTCTTATATTACCAAGATCATCATTTAGATGTATCCCCTTGTTGCATTACCTTCTCACATATTATCATTACCTTATCACAATATTCATCTTCATTTGTCTATTTAGGTCCTCCTTGCTTTATATTAGTTTTTTCAGACATATATTTCCACACCTCATCTTCTCTTGAATGATTCTCATTCAAATACTCATTACTACCATCATTCAAAGCAATACAATCAATTTGCTTACCTTTAATTTTATTTATACTCTCTTTAAGTAAGTCTTCATCACTATGTACTACAACATCATTCTTTTCTGCCTCTTCCTTACCTTTGGCTACCCATATATTGCTTATCAAGTGTTTCAAATATCTTGGATTCCATTGGTTTGTTTGTTTAAACTAAAATTTTCTTAATTAATTTACCTTGTGATCTACCTCCAAATTTAATTCTTCTTATCTCCTCATGTCTTTTACCTGACCTTGGTTTGTATCCACATTATTGACAATTCTTTGTTTGGGCTTTTCATACTTTATCTCATTAACTGGTCTTTAGAACCATTTAGGCATCCTATATCCATGATTTTTTATTCAATTTTTTAGAACATAACTTTTTTATTTTCTCTATCCCTATGTACATATGCAATCTTATTCTCAAATGCATGATTAAAATCAAACTTTGAATGTTCATTTACCTTTACAATAGATTACTATATTATCATGCTTTTTTCTAAGTCTGCACTATTTGAAATCATCTCCGTTTTATGTACTTGATTTCCGTATTCTACTAGAATGTTCTCCAAGACATCATAACACTTTAGTTCATCCTCCATATATTCATTATTATCATAAAAATATTCAGCACCATCATTATATTTAATTTTGTAATCTATCTCCTCTTTGTAGACTACTGTAAATTATTTTCTTTTTATTACAATTTATCTTCATGCTTGGGTGCTTCATTTTATTCATTTCTTGACAACTTCAATGCCTTATGATTTACCTTATTCATACCTTTATACACAAAGTTTGATAATAAAATAAGAGACCATAATGTTTCCATGAGTGTTATGAACACTCTCTTCTTCACCTTACTCTCTTCCTCAAGTGCTTCTACTATCACTTCTTTCTCCATTCTTACTTTATATTCTCTACAATGAAAACTCTCTTCACCATCTCCATTTCAAGTTTCTCACTTAGAAAATGTCTTTTCTTCAAACCTCTATAATTACTTCTCTTCTTGTTCTCTTTCTCTCTCAAAATAAATCCTTTTTACCTCTCCATGTGTAGCCTCATAGGCCACTTGACATTTTTTCTCATGTTCTAGCCAAACCATTAGATTTATTATTCCTACATGAGCTTCACCATGATATATGATTTATCCTAACTCATTTATTATCTCCTATATCTACTTTTTTCATTCATTTATTTTCTCTTTGGGTCTTCTTTGACCTTTATTTCCTTGTATTATTTTATCTCATCCATGCGATACTTTTCTTAACATTTTCCATATTCATCTCACTTTCTATTTACACTTTAGGTCTCACTTGGACCTATCTCTCTTATAAAGTTTGTCTACTTGCCTCTTATGACCTCACTTGGGTCCTATTATCTTTTACAAGACTCAATGGTCTTTAACTACACTTTTTATTAATTTAAATAATCTTAAAAACTTTACACATTCTTTATATTATAAATTAAAGATAATATATCAATGCAAGTGTACCTTTTCTTGCTTGTACATTATTTATATTATTTCCTAGTAGAGTCTTTACTACTTTGATAACACTTGATGTAGTGCATAAGTATACAAACTTAAATTAAATTTACCTAACTTTTATTCTTGAATTCAATCCCTTTACCTAATCTTTGATGACTTTGATATGTAGGTACTTACTTGTCTTTATACCCTTCCTCTTTCTCTTGTCTTGATTATATACCTAGGTTTTTTGTCATGCATAGTGCCATATCTCTTGTATTCATAAATGGATCATGTGCCCTTACTTATTATAAATTATATCTCCCTTTATTAATCCAATTAGTATACCTAATCTCCAAACTATAAGTCTCTTAACAATCTGTACTTTCCTTTTTAAGGCCACTTCGCTTATAGCCCTCTAAAAAAATAAAGATCCTTAAAATAAAATACAAAGTTTCATAATTGAATCAGTCCAATTTTTAGAACCCTATAACCTCTTAAATATTCTCCCAAATTTATTTGACACAAATCATAATGTATATCTCTAAATTCACCTCACTTACCAATTAGGCCTCTTCTAATAACCTTGTTTATATACAAACCTACTAGGTTTGAATAAACCTCTAAGTTTATGGGAAATATAAATATATATTTGGTCAAAATTTATCCACTTTATCCTCTATGAAAAGTTTCATGATCCAATTCTTAGTGTATACCATCTAACCAAACACCCCTTTTCTCTATTAGGTCTCTTCAAGGCCTAATCACACACATAGAGTTAAACACCATACCATATAGTTTTGAATAAAAATAAAAACTCCAAAATAATTTAGAAATTAAAAATTAACATTTAATCAAAAAATTTAATGATATTATAATGGTGTAATAAAAATTTATTCTATTTTCAATTTTAAAACCTTAGTCTAGTTGGGAATAGGCCTATGTAAGGCCGAGAGGAGTAGAAAAGGACTAAAAAGTTTTTTTGACCAGTTGAAACCCTATAAATACCTAGGTTAGATTTTTCATACATTTATTAATATTTTAACCATAAACAACCACTAAATAACTCTAATAAGAAACTATGCAATGTTTTGACCTAGAAAAGTGAATTGTGTATTAACAAAATACAAGTTATATTGAATATAAAACATTAAAATGGATTTTTATAACATTAAAAGGATAAAAAAATATAAAATTATTTAAATATCCTATCTAGACCTCCAATAATGAAATAAATCACAATAAAAACTCTTTATTACCTTCCTTAACTATGTAAACAAGGATCTTGCAATTCGATTGTGTATGAAGGTTTATTTTGATTCTTTCACTTAAAAATGGAATATTTGAGCCTCTAAGTGGCTTACCAAACCTAATTTTATATTATAAAATATTATAAAAACCCTCTAAAAGATCATCTAATGCTTACTAAGCTCCTTGACACTTGATTTGTACTATTTTTTTGGACTCAAAACTTGTTCCCAACTGGGACTGTGTGTGAAATAATGGAAGTTATTATTGATATTTGAGACTAAATTGAAATATAATAATTATAAAATATAAATTACACACACACACACAATCCATACTATAATTTTATCATGCCAAGTAATTTAATTACTTATCAAGATTTATTTTAACTTATTTAAATGAGTTGTGAACACATAATTTTCTTCTCTAATGGACTGTATTGTAAATATATTATGGTTAAATGAAAAATGATCATGAAAACACCTATAAAAATGTACAAAAATAATACATTAAACCTTCCATTTATATTAATCACTGATATTCAATAATAGTTCATAAAAACACCTTCTTTTGTTCTATTCTTTCCACATATATTGTCAAATACATAATTCTCAAAAGCAAGGTAGGATTCTTACTCAAATATTTATCATTTTTACATTTATTGACATTAAAATTAAAACCTATACTTTACTCTCACCCTTATACTCTCCTCTTGTAAGCGTACATTCTCTCTTATACTAACATGCAAAATTATCTTTTTTATTTCTTGCCATCTCCATGCATGGAGGGCTATTAAAAGTTTGTCATTCTTATCATATATTGTTTTTTTTATAACTTACACATATAATACACTATAACACATTTCCTATGACCTTATACAACATAAAACAACCTTTCAAAACATTTTATTTTATCATAAGATTCAACAAACCCCTCTCAAACATCATTCTAAATTAAGAAAATTAAATTGAGCATTTTGGCTGAAAAACCAAAAAGACTTAGAAACTCATACTCTAAATACTCATAATCATTTAAATACATTATAAGGTAACCTTTATGATATATAACACCCATACAAGACCACTAAATGGTCATAATTAAATTTTAAAAATATTTACATGATTTTATGTCATACTAATTCTTTACATCACATTTCACTCATGATTAACCTTAATAGATTTGATAGTTAGTTATCTTGGAAATCATTTTTATTGTTGTATTAAATGTTAAAATTTCATTATTAAAACTATGATTACCTTATTGGGATGAATAAAATTGAGACATCCATATACTGTGGAAGATATTATGTGGTGATTATTAATCCAAGGATATTATAATAACATATAAAAGACTCCCATATGTGGTATAATTGAAAATGTTTTGGTCACATGTGCTACATCAACCTATAAAGGTAAATAAATCTCATCAAAAACTTTTTGTGCTTTCCCATCGAATGTTTTGACTATCTTGGTCAAAAGGTATAAATCATCATGTGTATATCCCAAATGTGAAATTAATATCATGATACATACATTATCATTAGAAATATTATCAAATATAACATTATGTATATGCTGATGATCAATATTTTCTCTAGTAAATAATGAGTGAATATCTAAGTCACAATCCATAATATTACTATCAACAAATGTAATATAAGTCCTATGAAACATAGGAGGTATCCCACATGTAAGTGTGCCAATAATTCCATCTAATGGGTGCCCATAATGTGGTGGAGGATGTGAATTATAATCCATTTTCACTTATGATTATTCATTATAATAATATTTTGATTGATTTTTTAATATCTTCATGTTTTTATGACCATTAGGTTGTGACCTTGAATCCTTTGGAGATCATTTAAGGTAATATGTCCAATATCAATAAGATCTTATATTTTATGCTTCATTTTTTAGTATTTATTTATATAATGACCATCTCATTTTTTGTAATCAAAATAATAATTTTCATCATATCATTTTTATAGAGGTTGAACTATATCAACCACCATAGGAGGAGGGGGAGATATAAGATGATACTCGACTAACTTCTTAAGGAGTAAAGATGGAGACTCAAGTAAACATGTAAATTGTGTCTTAGGTAAATTAGATAAGATGAGACAATTAGGTTACTATAAAATTATGTTAAATATGTTTATTCCTTGTTAGCCTTAGTAGGTTTGACCTTATAGCCTGGTTTGATATTAAACTTTTTATTTGATGTATTTAGTGTGTTTTCTACATAATTAAGCCTATTTAATGTAATAAGTTTCATTTGTCAATATAAAACAATATGGCATATGTCATCAAAATATTTAACTTATTAAAAATAATAATATCATGTAATGTGCCAAAAAAATTTTTCTTTAAGATATATTTAATCTCTTTATCCAACATTGGACTTGTCATTTTTTCCAACATTGCCTTCTACCTCAAAACATATTAATTGACAGTCTCATTGGTTCCTTTATTAATCTTTGTAATTTATGAATATACCATGATTTTAGTAATTTTTAATGAAAAATGTGCTAAAAATTGATCTACTACAATCTTGAATGTTCTTATAAATTATATTGGTAGATCATAGAACCATCTCAAAGCATAGTACTTTAGGCTTCTTGGAAACAATTTTGTCAAAATTTTATCATTAGAAAAATACTTAAGGAATGATACTTATAAAAATAAAATTATGTTCAAGATCACCCTTGTCATCATAAAGTGTAATCTTGGGTGCTAAAAAACTGATTGGAAAATTGTGCAAAGATATCTTAGGTGTAAAATGATTATATAATACATATTATGAATCAATAACATGAGTTAATTTCAAATAATATTTTTCAATGTTGTTATCTTTATATTACAAAGCTTAAATAACTTGGAGAAGGTTTTAATAGTAGACCAATTGAGATTAAGATTGAGATTTAATATTTGGGAAGTCACCAAAGGGGATGAAAACATTATGTGTGTTGATGTAGGAATTGAAACTGGTAATTTAGTTTAAGTATTGATTGTTCTCATGGAGGATGTAGAAAAATATTTGTTTGATCATTGGGAAATAATGGTTTAAAAACACATCCCATGCCCCCACTAGATGTAGTAATCAATGGTGTGTTTGAGGGGAGGGATATTAGTAGTAATGTGTGATAAGTGTATCCAGTCACCCCAATATTTATATCAATAGATAAAAATGGTTCTTTCACTAACATTGATGGGTTGTTTAGATTAAAATATAGTATTAAGATTAGTTTTAAAATATTAAATATTTTATTGAATATTCTCTTGAATAAATATGATAGATTTAAATTAGTCTTGATTTACTTGATTATGTTCATTATTATCATGTGCTTCATTATTTTCATGATTAGATTCACCCTCTATGATAGTTTTTCAGTATTTTTCTCATTGTTATTATTGGCACTTTCATTATTAGTATAATTTGAAAGGGTATTAGCTTGAGACATCTTAGATGATAGAACCGGAAGATCAAGATGTTCCATTAAATATGCCACCTAGTATAACACCACACCTAGGTTGCATATAGATTAATAAAATTGAGATATGGATACATTTAACCTTAAATTTAGATATGTGGGGGAATATGTTTAAGAATATAAAAATAGTTCAAGTAAAAGGGTGATAAAATAATATATGGTAGGAAAATTAACTATAAACCTAGATAAATGAATATTATGAATTATAATACTAAGATATGCTAAGGATAGAAAGTACCAAATTTAAAAGATGTTAAATTTATTTCAATACTAAAGAGAAATTATACTTAGTTTGATATATTATGCACAAGTAGATCTAGATTATAGATAGGTATAATCTATATAAGATCAACATTCAAGGTGAGCCATCAAATTATAGAAATTATATTTTTATATTTGTAGACACTACTATAGGATTTGGACACTATCATTGATGTTATTATTTGACTGTGACATAGGTGTCCATAATGGAATAATGATTGGATCTCGATGCAACCAAATTTTTAATTATGAGTTTCTTGTCACCATTTTATTGATATATTAAGATATGAGATACACGTTATCATTCTTTTATAATTGATAAAACACTAGATCTTCACCCTTCTTCACCCTTAAAATGAGTTTTATGAAAATTGGGTTAGTGGGATTAAAGTGTTGAGCTAGCCTCAATGATCCCTCTGTCATAGAATACTAACTACATAGAAAATACTCCAAAGAGGGACTCAAAATTATGTAGTTTTCCCATATTTTTGTGAGCATGTTTGCACAAGGGTATGATATACTATATGAAGATGCATGTACTGATATAACTTGTAACTTGACAAATTTCAATCATGGTCTACTCTTTGAATGCCTCAAACCTTTTTTATGACTATGTCTATGACTAATACATAGATTTGGATGAATAAGATAAATACATTAATTATGCAAATGACTGAATGAGATTTGGTATGTGCTTACTTGGTATTTTCATAAATGTGTAATGAGAAATCATAGATTGTATTTATACCCCACATTTAAAAAATATCTTATGGTATGGTTCAATAAGACAAATATGATGACCCATAAGTTTTTAAACATTTTAAATTTGGATGACTTTTGGCAATTGGACACTAGATAAGGATCTGGCCACAACCATCGATAATAGACTCCCTCTATAGGGGATAGTGAATAGATGAATAGAAAGTAGGCATGAATATGAAACTGATAGTGATGGATGTATATCATATTTTAATATTTCTATGCAGTTTAGGAGACATGGGTCATAATAATTATATGGATAGGAATAATATATAAATAATTAGGTGGAGTGAAATGGTGAATGTAAACCTTTTAACAATAAGGAGGTCTAGAACTAAAGGTTATAACCTTGATTTATAGTTTTAAAATCTATAATACTAAGTTTCTATAAATATTTATTTTTAGTATCTACATTTCCCACCTTTAATTTAGTAAATAATAAGGATGAAATTACTATTTTAAATTAAATACATTCATAACTACATGTGTACAACACACCATGCCTTCACTTTATCCCATTTTTATTGATTTATTATTGTATGAATTCTATCCAAGAGCATGTTATAATATAAATAATTTCATATAATTTAAAATTATAAATAATTAAATTCTTGAAAAAGAAGAGAGAAAGGAAGGAATACACATGTGTGTCAATGAAACTATATTTCCCCCTGCTGCTTTCTTATAAATCATTGGTTATAAATGATATTCAAACCCAAACCTTGGATAATTTAAGAGTTATATTGTAAGGTATTATGTCCCACATATGGTGTTAAGGATGAGTTATGAGATAACCATAGAGATCATTATATCTCAATCACACAATTCAAGTGTGAATATGTAATATGGTGAGGGTGAGTGATTTAATCAAATAATATTATTAATATGGTGTGATTTTATTATTTAATTAATTAACATATAAATATAGGGGGGTTTAATTATTTGATCATTTTAACTTATAAATCTAGACCAATTGCTATAGCATATAAATGATTGATAATGGTAAATACTAGTGTAATTAATGGATTCTGATGAATAATATAATTTATAAATTCATTTTTTTGGTCAAATATCATGAAGATGCACCTATAATATGTCATAGATATGGTATATGTGTCATAAATCTAAAAAAATCTATTTTAAATCAATCAAATATTGATGCAATATATAGGATTTTGACCCAAGTGTATATCTGAGTCACGAAACTGAACTAGAGATTATGCAAGTGTGGAGGTGATGTATTCATGACATGACCACACTAAAATTTGGAGATATTTATAATTGAGTAAATGTGAAGGTAATGTATTTATGACATGCCCATCCTAAAATATTAAAATTATGAAAAATGTGGAGGTTATGCTTCTTTGGCATGCCCCCAATAATATGCCCCTATTTTGAGGTGAGGGACACATAATCTATTAGGAACACATAATATAGTAGGTTACTCAATTTAAAATCATCTAACATATATATGGAACATGTCTAAGTATATATATATATATATATATATATATCAATGAATCTTGTAGTATATGACAATATCAGTTCCTAAGATGCATGATATTGATCATGGCAATGTCTAGAGAGTAATTGTATAATCTCAAAAAACAATTAAGTAAACACACAAGGTCATTAAATTTAATGAAAAAATAATTGTCTAAGGAGATTGTATACAAGGGGCATGTTATAATTTAAAATAATAAAAATGAATGACATATTTAAATTCGTAACCAATGTAAAAATGACATATTCAAATGTCTAATCAACATACAATGGCATAGGGGATAATAAGTAAGGAACATATTCAAATGTTACACAAGAAAAACAATATAAATAAATGGAATACACTTCAAGGAAGTGGAAATTATATGAATCATAAGCAACTATCATAAACATATCATGTTAGTCCTTGAATATATGTGTTAGCACAAAATGCTATATAACATAACATATCAAGTACACCATAAAAGATATGAGCATGTATACATACACGTATAAGCATTATTCTATAAGATAAAACATTATAATGTATAAATAATCATAAATTATATTTAACCTACATCAATCATGATTAAATAAGTAGATTCCATAAACATACTATATGACACAAGTAGAGGAGTGGTCCAACATCTATAAGTGTATATATCATGTGTCTAAGTATCCTTGTATCACACTCAAATATTAATGAAACATATGTGTATATATAAATTAAATGATATGTTATCTATTAACATAAAGATAAAATCATAGATGACAAGGAGCTAATAAAACATGGTAATGCTGATTTTATTTTGAAATTATATGAATGTTTTTGACTTTTCTTGAATATATTATTTTTTTGAATTTTCAAGTTTTTCATTTTTAACATAATAGTATTATTATAAAATTATATATTAATAAGGTAAAATTGATACTAAAATATAATAATATCATCAAGGGTATGCCTTTATGGAGGCCATGTATCATGCATATTGTAGACACTACACTTTTATCTCTTCAATTTCAAAATTGTAAAATGGAGCGATTCCAAGAAATTACATACAAACTGGTCCAAAATCATCTATTCATATAATAAAGTGGCTAAATTCAACCTATGAAATCTCTAGGTGTGATATTTAACCATATTAAATCTATTCAATTATCATTCTAGTCAATTTCTATGGTAAAATATTTAATTCTAATCAATTCACTAATTCCCATTTATTGATAAATTAATGCAATTAATTATCTCTTCTATAAATAATTCTTATAATTATATTTATATTTTAAATATAATTACAATTTCCTTTCATTTAAATTTCCTTTTAAGGGGTATCTTAATTTATGAAATGATCTTGAGATCCTATGGACTGTTATTTTATGAGCTAATCAATTTGATAAATGAACTAATATATAATATTATTCTCCACCCTTCATATTGGAGAGAAGATGAAGGGACCTTAATGAGTATTTTGGGATATTTTAGGAGAATTCTCAACCCTTCATATTGGAGACAAGATGAAGGGCCCACGTGGGTGATCCATGTTCCTTCTTGGGAATGATTCTCCACTCTTCAGCTTGGAAATAAGATGAAGGGTCTAATTGGACTCTCACAAATATATTATAAGGATAATTATCCACTCTTCATCTTATAAATAATATGAAGGGATTGTATTAGTCTTCCTTTGATATTTTAAAATATTATCCCCTACCCTTCATATTGAGGACTCTTTTATAACTGTTCATATTAATTTCAAGATGAGGGGTCCTCATTTATCTTAAATCATTATAAATATACCTCATTTCATTGTAATTGATGATGCTCATGATATACAATGAAGTGTTTATAATTTCTCAAATCCCCTTGTGTATCACCTTTTTAATTTTTGATCAAATTAAATTAGTCCATAGATTCAATAGAGATGCATCGACATGAAGTGTCATTAAATAAGACTATTTGATGCTACATTCAAGCTAAATCCTATATAATTAAATTTACAATGAATGTTTGCATGCTTTTATTTTTACTATTATGCATTATTAGCCAATCTTTTTTGTGCTCATGAGGTTTTAGGCTCAAGCATTTTTCATTTATTTGGTTTTTGATAGACTTAACTAGGATTTATGAAAATATTGCTTGTGAAGAATCCTATGGACACATATGGCATTCCCTATGGGACTTGTAACCCAAAAATTTCTTATAAGACTCTTTGTAAATCTTCCTCTAAATAATATTTGATTATTTTGTCTCTCTTATGTTCATATTTTCTACCATTTCTATTTTTGAGTATCGACAAATTCATTTTGAAAAAATGGTGAAATGGTTTTTTTTTTATAGTAATTGATGAAATCTCCCACTAATTGATGAAATAATCCCTATTTTTTTATTCTTAATTCTTTATTTTCTACACAATTATTATAAAATAATTAAATCATTCAAATATTGATTAAACTGGTAAGTAATTAGTGAAATCAATTAACCAATCGATGAAATAAATCACATGTTTATTTTATACACTAAAAAAAATTGGTCACTAAAATAATGAAATAATTTTATTATGTGGTAAAATCAACTTATCCTTTAGTTAAATTGATAAGTTTATTGACAAAAATTAATTTATAATTGATGAAATCATTTATGTTCCTTCTTTCTCTTATTTTTTCATCCCGTGACAATTTTTTATAATTAGTGAAATGGTTCAAATATCGATGAAATAATTAAGGTAATTAATTAAATTGTTCAAATATCAGTGAGATCATTAAGGTAATTGCAATCTTGTTTACTATTTATTTGTGAAATTATCTTATTATCAATGAATTTTTTTTGTTATTGAGGAAATTACTTCTGCTAATTGATGAAATTACCTCTATATTTTTATATTTTTTGTTTTATATTATTTTTAGGTTTCTAAATTTTTTGAATTGGTCTAGCTAAATGGTGAATTCATTTCTATGTGTCAAAATCCAAGATTTAGAAAAACATATAAAATAAAACTCCTTCATTTGTCAAAGACCCAACAAGTAAAACTACTTACCTTGTTTACTTGTAGGTTCCAAAAAGAGTGTGATGATTTATTAAAACAAATATACTATCTACTCACATTTAATTTGGTGTCTTAAGAATGATTCTTTATTTTTGGTTTTATGAAAATTTACTTATTTTTCAAGATTTTTGACTTCGTATAAGTTTTCATGTTGGATCTTATTCTCACATGTTTTGTGATGATATTTTATACATATTCTCTCCCATTTTGGTTGACACAAAAATTCATGGTTCCTATTTGTTTTAATCATGATGATTTCCCTACTATGCTCTTTGCTTTCCCTTTGTGGGAATCATGGAAATCAAAATGATAATACATTTCTTTTTTATTTTGGATATGTGGGTTAGATTTCATCACCTTCTCTAAAGTCTTAAGGGTGTAGTGAATGGGATTCCATTACCCAACATTTATGCCAAATCCTATTTATCTAGTGGGGTATATAAATGAAAGAGTGTTTCCACTGTGAAGGTTTGACTTTGTGCTTTCACATCATCATGCAAGGATTGAAATCTAGGGAGTAATTTCTAATACTCAATGCCAAGATGTGGTACCATTGAAAGGAGAAATATTTCAAATAATATTAAACTTATTCATTGATGGAACTATGACCATGTACTATTTATTATAGGTTATATATATGGACCATCTAACAAGCCAAGTAAAATTATAAGCAAACCTAAAAGTCCAATAACACTTCATTGAGACCCTTATAGTTAAGGTGGTTGAAAAGGGACAATACCCTATAAAGAATAGCCTAATTTTGGATTTCTTCTTAGATACCTCTTTTTACATGGATCATTTATTGATGTATGGGTGCAAAGGTTAATGGTCCCCTTAAATATTTCCTTGATTGTATAGACCTTTTGAGATAAGGGTGGGATTAAAACACCACCAATAATTATAATAATTTCTTTAATGAATCTTAAACTTTCAATACTCTCTCAAGGCAAGTATATCAAAGCTTGAATGAATGTGATGTACATCCAGATCAATTATTAAATTTACTCATAATTATTGTGTGTTAATTCTTGATTGACACATCAAAATATTGTTTATATTAAAAATCCAATCATATCAACCAAAGTTAAAACCAAATTTCATGACATTGTTGTGTCATACCTACACAAAAAGGTATTATTATATCCACGTTCCAAATTACACATCTCTTATTTGAAATCATACCATTATGATTTCCATGTTAATTTTAATCTATTATAGTCATTTTCCTAAGTTTCTAATCCTAAGGTCACTTTAAATCAAATTTAGTTAATCCAACATTTATACCCTTGATACCATTTTCTTGAGTTTAAATCTAAGTTTTTCAAGTCTAAATATTTATCTTATCATTTCTAAATGTCATATTTTCCCATTCCCATTTATGTATATTCCAAATTCAATTCTAATATTCCTAGTTATACAAGAATTGATATGGCTTATAACACTTCTTATGATGATGATTGGACTCAAGGTAAAACAAACTGATTTGCATATAAAACTTGTTCTCTCCATGATCAATAGGATTATATGAATCCACATGATATGGAAGTTCACCAACCAAATTATGAGGGCATGAATCCTATCTATGATTAATTTCAAACACTATTTGATCAATTCTTATTTGATAATGAGAGATGAAGTATTTTTATGCTTATTAGAGATAGGTGCTAAAGTCCATTCTGATTTTACCTTGGAAATTTTACATCGAGTTGAGAAATCATAGCAAAAAAATACTATCAAAATTATTAAGTGGAATGATGATATACCATTCTTGACTCATGATCCTTTAGTTTTTCAAATGTCAAAAATTCTAGAAATGTCTAGGAAAGGAAATGAGTTACTTATAGCTACCCCCAATTTTCACCTAGTATGTTAGCCTAATTATAACAAGCTATTAAAGTGTTAAGTGACCTTACCACTTTATTACTTACTATAATTACTAATAATCACTTAAAAATTAGGAAATGGATTCATTTTTTGATATATTACCTAATTTTGAGATATTTATTGTGCTTGAGAAACATATACCTAAAGATTATTTAGAACTAGTTGTATAAAATCTCCAACAAACATTCCCTATTCCTCAACAAGTTTTTAGCAATCTCACATTTCCAATTCCATTTGAGAAAATTCACTTTCAATAGTTATAGAGTTCAAGTCATTTCCAATAGGTTTTCATTGAGACATAAAATATTCCTTCTACTTCCCATATTCCCCGACTCAATTCTTCTTACATTCTTCTAATACTCATCATATTTGGTTTAATATAGAATATTGATTTATTTATGTCCAATAGGTTATTTCTAATTAGAATCAAATTACTATCACTCAACAATGATTACCTAGTCAAAAATAAAACCTTCCTCCTACATAATAATGTGTTTCCATTGCACATTCTAATTACAACCAATAATAGTTTCTTCCTACACAATAATGCATTTCCATTCCCTTTTCCAATCATAACCAAAACCAAGTTTTACCTAACCGACAAAATCCTAGAAATAAAAATAATAACTCTAATTTGTTAGGGTAAATAATCCCCACAAATACAACAAACCCAAAATTCTATTCTATATCAAATAATCCCCCACATACTTCCCAAAATAGCTTATTTTCCCAACAATTTTAGGTTTTTCAAGACGTAATATTAGGATTATAGGCTTAAAGTTAAAATAAAAAATAGAAATTGGATCACATATGCTTATATCCATTTGATTCAAGTATTTTTACATACCTTTTCCATCTCATTTTAAGATTCCTAAATTTGACAAATATAAAGGAAAAAGTGACCCAAGAGAGCAGTTAAGCCTATTCTTTATTATTTTCCAAGAAGTAAGATTTGATTCCAATTTCCTACTTTACTCATTCTCATGAAGTTTGGTTGGTCCTAATTTACAATAGTTTATACTCCTCCTAAAAGGTTCTATCACAAATTTTGATGGCCTATCAAAGAAAATAAATTTTCCTGTAACATTGAACATGAATTAACAATGGTTGACATATGTTCAATCAAACAAAGAGGAGAGAGATTTGATGAAATATTTCAAATATGGTGAGCATTAACTAGTATATTTCCACATTCACTTCTTGATATTTAGTTAACAAACATATGATGTAATTGAACTCAGAAATAACACTTAGTCTTAGATTACAATGTCATTTTTTTGATGATGTTATTCCTAAAGGTGTCTAAATAGATAAAGCTCTTATTGATAAATTAATGATTAAAATCTATTCATAAAATCAATCTCAAAATCAAAACCAAAATTAGAGCCAAAATATAACTCCAAATCCAATAAATTTGATAGAAAATCCCAAAGATTTTAACTGTAATGAAAATATGGTTGGCAATAGAGTTACATAAGCTAGACATGTTGAAGCAATATAGTCACCACCAGTATAAAATTATACTCAACCATAACCACTTTTGTTTCAAATACAACCTCCTCCAAGGAATAAATTTAATTGAAGACCATTTGCTAATTTAGGAGATCCCATTGAGAATGTACTTTTCAAGATACTTATTATGAATATGATTGGTTGGCTAAATACTAAATACTTTGATGAAATTCATCCAAAACAGAGTGGTATAAGGATAATGAACATTGTGAGTATCATTAGGTCAAAGGTCATACAATTCATAGATGTGTGCAAGTTTGACATCTCATCCAAGACATGTTGGAAAGATGGGAAATTGAGCTAAATAATGCATCATCCTCTAATTCTAGTCATAATATGGGGATCTATAAAAACTATTTTAATTATTAGAATACCAATTTATTGACCTCTTAGACTTATAGATTTATCTTTTTCTAACTTTAATTCTTCACCATCTAGGGATACCTCCTCATTTATTTTAGGTTCCAACCTCTTCATTGTTTTTCATCCTATTCTTCTTCATAATTTGGATACCCAACTAAGGATATCACTTATTAGGATCTTATTCATCTAATTCCATTATTTTTTATTCTTCTAAGGTTTTTTATATGGTGGGAATACCAAATGATGGTATCTCTTCTAATTTATTTCCCTTACAGGAAGTGGGAAGATCTTTAGGTTTCATTTGGTAAGTGAATATAGGGGGGAGTGGAAGATGAGGGAGATAATAAAATAAATGAAGGACCTATAGTGTGGTAAATCATTACTACAAGTGGTGGTGAATAAATGGTTGGTGGTTAAAGATTGGTGGAAAGAAGGGTGATTTTATTTGGCATGGTAGGGAGTGATTAAGGGGAGGTATCCTCAATGATGATTGTGGATAAAGGTGAACTTACTAGAGATGCCTAAATAGAAAAGAAAGAAGATTGAAAAAATACAATATTGTTGATGTGGGTTTTATTCACACCCTATAAATCTTACGAGTTAGAATCTAACATTTTAGGATTGGTGAAAGATATCACTCCAAGGTACAAGTTGTAAGGTATTTAGTTTTATAACCACCTATTGGTGGAATAGTGGTGAGTAATAAAAATTGTTTACCATGGATGGGTTAGCTATGGGTGAACCTAGATCTACTTGAATGGGTGTAAGAGTGATTATTTTAAATAAGGTTGGTATGAATTATAAAATAAACTTAAAAAGGGAAAAGAAGGGTAAAAAGAGGCATGTGACAACACAATATGAAAACCTTTCAAGACCAGCATTTGAACTAAGGTAAGACAAGAAATTAGAAGACCAATATTTATTATAAGATACTATATAAAACCAACAATCAACCATAATAATGATTTAAATGGAACCAAATCATAGTAAACTTAAGCATGCATAACTAAAGGTTACCATAGTTATTGGATTACTATTGCACATCTACAAAAGGGGATAATGATCAACATGGAAAAGGCATTAAAAATAGATATAAATTAAATTAAATAACTGTTTATTAAATAGATAACTCATGAAAAAGAAAACTAGGATACCAAAATGACAAAAATTCATACATAGCCAAAATATTTGGATAAGAATCAATATTTTCACCTCAAGATCACATTAGCAAAACTTCTCAAAATTTCCTATTAATCTTAATATCCAAAATTCTATTCATTTTAGAAAAGGATAATACAAGTAAATATAGGATTGGGATGGGGAATACCTCATCTATCAAGTGAAGTCTAAATATACATGTTAAAAAAATAGCATTACATCTTAATCTCATGTAGAGCATGCTTGTAAATTATTGATTATTTAAAATAGATTCTCTAATTATAAACATAATGTATACATGGAACCAAAGTTACAACTTAACAAAAACATGTAATTAAATATTTATATTTATCATAGTGTTGATGTGTCAATTCTAGTTGAAGAATATGATATAGTAATAATTGGAAAAATTAGATTTGTCATTGCCATTCCTTTTGGGATCAAAACTAGGCCCATGGGATTTTTCAAGACTATGAGTCCTAAAAATTGGGAACCCTATATTGATGTGGTAACACTGATAGCTAGATATGTACTTTCTATTGTCCTAGAAACCATCTCATTAGCCTTAAGTTCTTGAAATAAATTGTGGGATGCATTAAAATCATTGATAATGCCAAAATCAAGTAAAGAAGGCTTGAAAATATTGATTTTTTCATCCATCAATCTTGAATGTTCCATTTCTAAACCCTTGAACTCAAATCCTAAGGTTTTTACCTTGGTTATTATATAATTCTCAAAACTTATTAGTTGTAATATTTAATGATTGGTTTTATAATATTTACCCTAAACTTCTTCCTTAAATTTATTTATTATTAATTTAAAGTGTTTCTCAAAATTTTGCTTATCAACCAATTCACCTATAGGAGTGATCACCTAAGTGACATTCATGTCATTAAAAATCCCTAAATCTTGGTTCTCATGATTTAATAAAATTACTGACAAGTCCTTCATTTGATTGTGCCATGCAAGGGAAGTATATGTCTTATTAATAACATAGTTTAGGGCTCAGGCTGCATCCTAATTAGACATCAAGTTTATTTGGTTCAATGCACTAGCTCTAGAGAATTGAATCAAGAAAATTAGTCTCTTTTATTATTATCTAAACTAGTTCCATAACTTAAGCATAATATTTATCTTTATTTGGCCTTATAACCTAAAAACTTGAATGTCATTCAAAATATCATACAACCTTGTGGCTACACTTTGCACACTCTCAACATTTTCTAGAGGAACCTGAATAGTTTTAATTTGTTTATCTTTGATATGCTTCCTCCTTTATAAAATACATATCCTTCATGGGTTCACCAATAGTGTCCATAAAATCAAATAAATATTCATTACGATCATTGGGATCACTCTTATATTTCTTTCATAAGGGAAACATATTTTAACTTTATTCAAATTTCATATCCTTTTTGGTATTGAGGATCACTACCTTCCTCTTCCTTACCAACTAGATGGTTCTACTCTTCTTATCAAATCAATTAGATATTGTAGGTAATTATACAACAACCAAATTCTATCTCTCACCCCTCATATTATAGATTTATTTTACCTATTGGTGAATAACAAGTTCTCCTATTTCTTTATTTAATTTTTTATCTTCAAATATAGGTGGATGAATCATAGGAGGAGGTGTTATATATAGTGGTGCCAATGATGCACTTATTTGTGTTGGGAACTAGAGAGGTGGATGAAAAGTTATATCTCATGGGGAAGGTTCCCTTATTGGAGTTACCTTAAACATATATAATTTTAAATGTGGGGTCCTATATAATGTCATTGTGATTGATTACAAGGGTGAAGTCTATGGCATGTGCAACTCTAGTTGAGTTAACTATTTCTTATGAATTAGTGATATTTTTGGGTAAAAAATCAAAATAGTAACCAAAATCTCAAAATGGATGGCCTTTTCAAGAATCTTTATTTACCTGGAGGAAGAAATCATAGGTGAATAAATAGACCTAGATACAAGAATAACTGAAGCCAAATCTACAAATAGAACTTCTATACTATAAAAAGATGAAACACATGAAGAAACTACATCATTAATGTTTCATCTCTATTCCTCCATGAGAAATTACTGATCTAAAGTGTTATTTGGGGTTTTTTATTCTTGTTGACCTTCTAGAGTCATGGCTTTAGCTTTTTTTAACTCTTCCTCTTCATCATCTGGTGCCTCCTCCTCATTTATTTTTGGATTGAACACCTTAATTATTTATTCATCCTATACCTCTTCATCATCTTGATACTCAAATAAGGTTATCACTTATTCAGGTTCCTTTTCCTATACTTCCATTATTTCTTCTTCGTATAGGGTTTATTCTATGTTGGGAAGGCCAAGTGATGGTCTCTATTATAATTACTTTCCCTTGGAGGAAGTGGGAAGATCTTTAGGTTTCCTCTAGTAAGTGAATATAGGGGGAGTAGAAGTTGTGGGAGAGGGTGAAACAACTATGGGAAAAATAGTGGGGGAAATCATTATTATAGGTGGTGGTGAATAAATGGTTTATGGGACAATAGTGGTGGAAGGGTGATTAGGGTTGGCATGGTAGGGAGTGATTGAGGGGAGATATATTCAATGATGGTCATGGATGGAGGTGAAATTACTATATAGTCTTGAATAGAGAAGAAATAAGCTTGAATAAAATCTAGAGAGACTAACCTAAGTGGTTATTGTGAGAGGTGATAGAGGTGTCATCAAAAAAATGCTCTTCCTGTATCCATTTGTAGGAAGTGTAGACTTATCCTTGATTATTGTCATTTTGAAAAATATATTAGTGTTAATTTAAGATGTGGAGGGAATCCAAGGAACATGGATCCCCTTTAAAATTTATTTCTTTATTTAAGGATCAAAGTCTCTCTAGCTTCTTGACTCTTATTCTTGTAAATTTGTGTGTTCTTATATAGGAGATGGAGTTTGTTCTTGATTTTGTAAATATTGTAACTAGGTTGGAGGCCACTGATGGATATATTCCTTTTGTGATTATTTTTCTATAACCTTAAGATCATATTGGAGTGCCTAAGCCCATATCATAGACATTGGCTTATTTTTAAACTCTGTCCATACCTAATTAGTATTTGATGCATTCATAAAAATATCATCATGATCATATTTCTAGTGACCATATTAAATGTTCAATGTAGTCATATAAAATGTGAAAATTGGTAACTTGAGTGTGGCTAATAATACCCAACCCTTAGGTCTCTCTCATTTACTCTCATAACCCTTATAAGCATCTTTTCACTAATTCCCAATCATCTGTAGCCTTCTAGACTTGATCCTAGCTGATACAAACCCCTCTTTCCATGATAAATCCATCCCCCAAGTCCCATCTACTCAGGACATTAGTCCCATATTGGGACTATATCACTAGTACCACTCTTGTATACTTTTGGAACTCTTGTCCAAGTCTATTTTTGGCCCCAATGGTCAATTTATTATAGTTCCCCATCCTTCTCCTTGTTAACCTAACATGAGTAAATTCAACCCATGACTAATAGATCCCTATAAAATATCACTCAAAGATCATTTTGAAAAGGGGTTGACAATTATCACTAAACAAGAAAGAATACATTCAAGACTACTTGAGCAATCTTCCCTATTCTCTGCATACAACTAGCCAACACCTTACAAGCATATTCAAATCCTTACACTAATATCTAGCCACTTAAAGAACATCCAATTTAGCATTATCCATATTCATGCACATAATTTCGTGAAATAAATCAAGTGGGAGAACTACATATGGCTTGATCCCTCTTAAGAGTATTGGTATGTAGGCAATGTACCGACATAAGGGGTGTGGATCCATGTCTAGTTAATCTTATACACACTAACCACCCCCCCCCCCCCCCCTCTTTCTAAAAATTGGTTAAAGCATAATGAAACATAAGGTTTTAAGAAAATATTTTCTATATAGGGAGATCTACAAAATTTTAGCCACTTAAACTTCATGGACAGGGTAACACAGACATAGCAAACAAAACCCAAAAAGATTAGATCCTCAAGACAACAATGATAGAGGTGGACTAAAGCATCAATTCCACTCCTATCTAGTTCTAATGCTCCTATCCAATCAAAAAATGAAGTTTAGATCTTAATTTTTTACAGTGTCCCAGTCTTGCACAATGAATTCCATCCTCTATCTCAGTTGGATCAATCAGTTTTTAGCTAAGTCTTCTTTTCCATCTCTTATTACTATTTTTAGAAAGGTTAAAATTATAATCTAGTTTACATAAATTATTAGCTTAATTATTGCAAATTTATTTACTGGTTTTAATTCTCAAACCCTTTAACTAAATTAGGAATAATACACCAGTATTCCAAAAATTGTTAAATCATTTGGTGAACCCGACTTACTTTGTTTGTGCGTAAAAACCCCAAAAATCCTAGGGTAAATTTACTACTAATTTTTTCCTATATTTTTATAAGTTTTACCTACATAATTAAATAATAAATTGACATTCAATTTTAAAATTTCATAGTAATTTTAAAATAATTTTATTTTAAACCCTAGTTGCCCATACTAGGTTCCAATATTTTCCCAATAATTTTCCAATAATTTTCTGATTTTTAACTAGCATATTAAAATCAAAAAATTGATTCAAATTTCAAAATTCAATATAATTTTCAAAAACATTTATTTTTCAAAACCCTAGTTTCATATACTAAGTCCTCTTGCTTTTTGAGATATCACCTTACGTTCTAAAATCAAATTTTAAAAATGGATCTTATTTATTTACAATTTTTTCTTACATTTCTTGAAAATAATAAGGAGACCATCATTGGTCCTATCATGTACATGAATGCTGAAGTTTATCATATGTTAGTACAGAGCTTCATTCTTTTCATTTCATATTTAATATTTATAATCAAGGTTGATATTATAACATTTTTTGCTAAAAATGCACAAGATTTCAATATTCCTTTTGTATATTCTCTCTTGCTCATATAGAATAATTTCCAACTCCATTTTGCTAAACACATTACCAATGTTATGTTACATGTCAAAAAAATTTATACATTTATGCACAATTTTATGTTCTCTATCTTTTCCTTTCCATCTCTCATGTGGAAAAATTTCAAAGTTTATCATGTTAAACACATTAGAAATGTCATAATACATGTCAAAAAATTTCATGCATTTATGCATAAATTCATGCTCTTTATCCCTTGCTTGATATCTCTCCTATGGAATTATTGTTATAAATAAACATATTATTTTACAACTCATCCCTCACATTTCATGCATTTCATTCCACATTCTTTATTTCTACCTAGATGCATATAACTCCTTAGCTAGTTTTGAGTATCTTCCTATCACTACTAGACATAGGAAAACACTAGTAGTTATATATATCCCTCCTCCTTTCAAGCTTGGTATATCTAGCTCTTATTCTACACCTACTACTAGATCTATGCATATATTATCTCACATGGTACATGCTATCACCCAAGTTCTAGAAGATAGGCATGTTGATTACACCCATGGTTATAGCTTTATCACTCAGGTTAGTACCCCTTCAGATATAGTATCAGTTCTTGAGCTCCTTCAATGATTAAATGTTTAAAAATATGTTTTATATACATCCCTTCACAATACTAGAATTCTCATTTCCATCGAACCATCTTATGTTTCACCTAGCATCAACACCATGCAATGGACTAAAGAACATATTTCCTTTGAAAAAGAAGATTTACCCCCATGCCACATAATTGAATAGAATTTACCTCTATATATTCAATTAAGAATTAATGATCTGGGGGTCAAAAGGGTATCAATTGATAATGGTTTAGGACTCAACATTTACAAAATTTATTTTCTTAAACATCTTAATATACAACCTCAAGATCTTGACCATTTTGATATGAACATCAGAGGTTTTGACAACATTTCATGGAAAGTCATGGGTCAAATCACACTCAATCTTACCTTAGGGACTAAGACACTTCCAACTACTTTCCAAGTCATGCCAACTGACCTTAGCTAAAATTTATTACTTGGTTGGCCCTCGATTCATGATATGTATGTGGTCCCTTCTACACTCCATGCTTATTTAAAATTTAGTCACAAAGGCAATATATACACATTCCAAATAGATAAAATACCTTTTAAATAATACCAAGTTTCCAAACCTCCACAAAATTATATTTTGCACTTTAATCCTAGCAACATACTGACACAACCTATTATTCATAGTATACCTTTAGACCATGCAACACATCAAAAAACTCTAAGTTATGTAATAATATCAATATCAAATCACTAGTATACCTCTCTTTTCACACTTAAATGTATCAATAATATGGGACATCATGAAAAATTTCTTGGAAATCACAAACAATGAATCATCAATCCTATCAAGGCACCTACACAACATGGAACACAAGGGTTAGGATATTAGTTTACCCACATTTATAATAAGCCTTATTCAACCAATTCAAATAATATAAAGTTTTTTCCACCCACTAAATCAATAGGCCACACCATTAATCATGTTTCAACATTATAATTGATCTATCTTGATCTCATTAATGATGTAATTTCACCAGACATGCTCACACTAGATGAATTCTCTAATGATGAATCCCTCCTACAATTTCTTAGAGCATATGAGGACTTTCCATCTTGATATCATAAAAATATATTTCTTGATGACACAAAAGTCCATGCATACTTTGGAGAATGTCTATATTCTCCACAAGACATACCAATTGATTTAGATGATACTATTCCTATCACTCTCTACACATTGGATCATTCTACATTATTTAATGAAGAAAAAAAAAATTAATTTTTAAACTAATTAGGATCCTTTAATTATTTTATTAACCTCTACCATACAAAAATAATAACATCTTATCCTATACCGAAACATGCTATAATGTTTATTATCACAGTTTGACTACTTTTCTATAGAAAGTATACTAATAAAAGACAACCGATATCCAGATATATTAGCAAGTGACACTTATTTGATTCATATAAACATTAATGATGATCAATATATTTTCATAGTTAAATGATTAAAATCACCATCAATATCTAATGTTTTTTTTAATTTCACTATTCATTCTAGCCACTACACATAGTTTTACAACTCCATAATGGTTCTCTGATATTTATAACCTTCTAAACAAATCTATTACACAAAACACTATTTTTTTCAAAATGACAAGCAAAATTTACACAAAAAATCACTCCATTATGTAATAATTGGTGGATAATTTTTAAAATTATCCTAAACTAAATGAGCTCATGCCAGAGAATTTGAAGTTAATGATCTTATTCTCAAAGAAAATCTTTGCAATGTTAATGCCCAAGAAGAAACCAAAGGGAAATTCAAACTAAATTGGCTAGGTATATACATTATTACCCAAAATATTAGCCATAAAGTGTATCATATATCCCTAATTGAAGTAAATAAACTCAAAAATCCAATGAATATTATGCATTTATGCAGATTCCATGTCTAGCATTTCATTTCACACATTGTATTGTACATAATTTTCAAAATTGCCTATACATAGTTTCTTCTTGCTTACTTGTACATAGTATTTTTTAATTCTTGTACATAATATTAATGTGATTTATTATACATAGTTCATAACATATTTATAATACCAAAAAAATACAACTTTAAAAAATCCAAAAACATTCAAAAACTTCAAAATATAAAAACATGCAAATAACTCTAAAACACCAAAAATATTTTGATTGTATGCATTATCCATGACTTAAATTTATAATATCAAGATAGACTTACATTTTTTATTTTATGGCTTTTTTTGTCTATATATATATATATATATATATATATATTACCATTCTTCACTTGAACTTCTTTGAGTTTGTGTAGTGATATCCAACTCCTTGATTACTTCACTATATCCATTAAGGGGGCATCCCACTTCTATATTAAAGACATACATCGATATAATTACCCATTATGGGCATCTTCTACATGACTACACCATCCAAGTTATGTAATTCCTACACCACACACTCTAGTTATCATGTTGATGTAAATTACATACTAGCTTACATAGATTACTCTATCGACACTCACTAATATCTAACACTTCTGTATTTATTAACATATACCTAGTTTTGTAATAACATGTCTTTCATACATTAACATTTTGTCTTTAATTAGTTATATGTGATTGTATTTCCATTATTTTCATGATTTATTTTATTGCTTAGTGTAGCTAGATGTGATTAGGTTTTTAATTTCATGTTTGTCTCCTATATGTGCCTTAGGACATTTTATAAGGACCTTTGCTTCTATGTCTTGTGTGTGCCTTAAGAAATTTTCCAATGACATTTGCTTCTATATCTTATGTGTGCCTTAAGGCATTTTCTAATGTCCTATTCTTGTACTCTTCTTTTTGATTATGGCTTCCATGCCAACCTTATTTGTTTCAATTATGTGTATGTGGCATTTGAACATGCCTTGTATGCTTTCCTTCTAGTATGAATGGCATGTGCCCATGTCCATTATTTATGTGGCCCCTTGGAAACCCTTTTATGCTTATTGATTCTTTCCTTGTGTTCTTGTTTCTTTTTTAATTCTCATTGTTTACAATGCATGATCGACATCATGCATTTATCTTGCTTTCTTGGATGTCATGATGAACATCATTCTCTGTCCTTCCAAATAACAACTAACCAGACTTTCATTTCCAATTTAGTACATTTCACATGTTATTAAACTATTATATCTATCGAGTCATATTTGTGTTGATCTAAAAATCTCTTAATATAAATCATGTTATATTTTGAGATATCTTGTCAATGATCATTGTTATATCATGTATCTTTGTAGCATAACACACTTATAACACTCTTTCTTATGAGGGCATCCATTGTAGGTTTCTCATTCATACCCTTAAAAGATGGGGAAACAAATAAGGGTTTTATCATAGAGATCAAAGCTCCTAATGATTAAAAAGTATCATTTAGAACACCTAGAATAGCAACAAGACATCAAAATAGTTAAAACAAACTAGGCAAATAGTGAGAATATTAGAATAGTTATCAGATTTAGCCTTGGATAATAGCACCCAAATTGGACTAAAACATTGGTTCCACTAGTTTCCACTTTAGATGTTCCTATCCAAACAATAAAAAAAATATACTTTCTATAAGTAGGTATAAAATTAGGTTTAATTACAATTTTGCACAGTCAGACCATTTAAGAATTAGTAGTTTTTAATACACTTTTGCTCAGAGAATTTAGATATAGGGTTCATCATGCATGGAATAATGAATCTCACTTCTAATTTTACACATGGTAGTTGATATAACTTATATATTAGAATCCATGTTATAGACACTAGTGATTGGGGATAATGTGCAGAACACATGTATTTTCTTTTCTTTCTAAGTTCAACATTACCTAGGAATTCACATTAGTTTCATGACTTATTCCATCTGTAGGTGGTTGGCATCATTTTGAAATGGATTTCATACAATAATAACTTCCACATTACTAAGTTCTTGAGTTCCCAAGTGTATTTCATATAAGCCTAGTCACCAGTTCAGAGTGGCTTTCATACAAGTCTAATGTCTATCTTTTAGAGTGGCTAAACATGGCCTAGTCTATATAATACATTTGGCTATCCATGCCAACATTTCCAAATCATAGTACATTCATGGGATTTAAGATCCATCTCATATAACACACATTTCATACTAATATCAATTCATAGCTTCACTTCACAGGGCAATGATGGATCCAAAGGACTAAATAGCCTTTATATTCTTGAGCCACCAATTTAGAGAGATTAAACACATAGTCCAAACATCAATCAACACACACAAAATTATTGATATTAACTTAGTGGGTGATGATAGAGCCAAAGGGAAATCTTTTGCATTCTTGAGCCACTCTTGGGGAATTGAGCACTCGGCTCTATTTGCGATATTAATCTTGGTACACCATTATTTAGCATTACTCAGCATCATTCAAAATCATAATAGGTTTTGTATTTGTCCATGTAATTAGTGAGGTTTATTCATTCCTCTCTCTTATTCTCTCTCTTACCCAACCTTGTACATTCTTATTTTAGATATAACATATCTAGTAAAAACTAATCTACTCTTTATTTTTCTTATAGATTTGTACATTACAACATGATATATCTATATGCACATAACATCACACAACTTCATGAGCTTCACCCTTATAGGTAATTTTAGGTATGCTTTCTATTTTTTATTTATCTTAGAATTTCACTTTTTTGCATCACTATAATAAAGGGGGGCCAAATTTAGTCATATAAAATTCAAAAATTGGTAACTTAAGCATGGATAATGACACCCAACCCTTAGGTCTCTCTTGATTTCTCTCATGACCCTCATAGGCATATTTTCACTAATTCATAGTTATCCATAACTTTCTATACTTGATATTAGTTGAGACAGACCCCACTTTTCATCACAAATCCATCCCCCCAAGTCCTATCTACTTAGGAAAATAGTGTCACACCAGGACTATAGTGTTGGTGCCACTCCTGTCTACTTTTGGTTATCTTGTCGAAGTCCATTTGTGGCCTCAATAGTCAATTTATTTTAGTTTCCCATCCTTCTCTTTGTCAGCCTAACATGAACATCTTTAAGCACATCTAGTTTAGCATTCTACATCTTCATACACACAATTTCACAAAGCACATCAAGTGGGAGAATTACATATGGCTTTATCCCTCTTCAAAGTATTGGTATGTAGGCATCATACCCATAAAAGGGGTGTGGATCCATATCTAGTGAATCTTACACACACTAACTCCCCATATTTATTAAAATTAGTCAAAGCATAATGGAACATAAGGTTTGAAGAGAAAATTTTATCTATAGGGAGGTCTACAGACTTCTAGCTATCAAAACTTCATGGATAGGGCCCCACAGACATAACAAACAAAACACCAAAAGCTCAAATCATCTAGATAATAGTGGTAGAGGTGGAATATAGTGTTGGTATCCAATCCTATCTAGTTTTGGCACTCCTTTCCAATCATAAAATGAAGTTTAGATCTTAGTTTGTGAGTGTCCTAGTCCTGCATAGTGAATTCCAACTTCTATCTTAGTTAGATCAATCAGTTTCCAAATAAGTCTTATTTTCCATCTATTATTACTATTTTTAGAAATGTAAAAATTACAATCTAGTTTACAAAAAATTAGTAGATTAATTATTGAATATTTATTTACTAATTTTACTACTCAAACTCTTTAATTAAATTAGGAATAATATACCAATATTCTCAAAATTATTAAATCATTAAACTTATTCTTGTCCTTAAGGTATTGAAGGTATGATTTTATCTTCTTCTTAGGATCCCATTACTTGAATGGTGCCACCTTAATATTGTAATAAATTTTGGCCTTTTTAACTTGGTTGAAATGTGTCATAATCACAAATTAAATCTGTCCAATGCTCAGAGGGGTTTTTAAGTAATAAACCAGATGCTTTTGGCCTAATTCCTCATCAATGCTATTATATATTTGGTATGATATTTCCTACTCTAAAATTTTATCTAGGACATGATGTTATTTCAAGAGTGGAGATGATTTTGTGCCCTTTATTCTAATGATCATGATGTCAGGGTAAAACTAGTAATCCCCCATTTTGTTAAGGATTTTTGTTAGGTTTTTAGATAACCTAGGCATTTGGGTACTATAAATTACATGATACACTTGAGGATATATTTCATCACATATCATTTTAATCTCACTCTTGAATCTATAGATAAACATGAAATAGTAATCTTTATGGACTATGTTACCTAAGTACTTTGTTGAGGGCTACAATATTTACCCATGGCTCTTGTGAACTATGCCTAATACTAAATCCATTAATCAGTACATCATGTAAAAATTACCATCATATATAATTTTATTAGTATATAACAATTATTTATTCAACCTAATGCTTGTGACCTCTCCAAAGGAAACTATCTTGTCAGAAATTAAGAAAATGTCAAGTAACAAGACCCACTTGACCTACACATATGTTGTGCTTGGAAAACCATATAACCAATTTAGCAAAGGCATTGATATCATAATTATTATTTTGAGTTTGAAATTATAATTAGGTAAAATCCCTCCCTTGGTATTTATTATTTATCCTTTAACTAACCATTATCTAAGTTTTCTTCCACATTGTTTTGCTCGAGCCAAAACTTGGCCAAGACTTGGTTATATGAAGTCTCATGGGCCAAAAGTTTGAGATATATATAAAATTACCTACCCAAAATATATGTAGTTATCCATTTACCTTTTATAATATGTAATAAATCTCCATAAAATGTTCCATTAAAAAATAAATTTCTAAGTAGGTCTATACAAGGTGTTTCTACCTCAAATTTGCTTTTCAGACTTAAGAAAAAGAAACTAGAAGAAAGTAATGGACAAGGCTTGGAAGTACCTGGACTAGAGATTGCGCACCATAAATCCAGACGTTCGTGGGCACTCCTCTTTGGCTGTGGAGGAATGACACCTGCAAGAAAAAGGGAAACTAGGACAAAAAAAATGTTAGACAGATAGGCAGTGGGTTGCCAAGCAAAGGCTTGTTCCTAGAAGTGTAAAAACTTCCTTAAGGGAGGTCAACCCACTGTTTTGATAAGATAAGTGACTGATAAAAGACAGAATGCTAGAATACAGAAGTGACAAAAAGATTAAAAAAGAAAGAAGAAAACAAAATGATTACCTGAATGAAGGAGTTGGGCTGAAGACTGTCGCCGGCGTCGGTTAGCTGATCTGCCGTCATCGGCTATCCTGCCGACGTCGGTCGGGGAAGTGACCGGCGTCGGTCGGGGTTATGGCCTGTAGTCGGGTTTGAGCAGGGTCTGGTCTGAGTCTTGCTCTGTGGTCTGTCTGTGGATGGGTTTGAGGCTGATGGACGGGTCTGAGTCTGATGGACGGGTCTGGGGATGGTCTCAGGCAGAGATACAGGGGAGAGGAAGATTCACAGAGGAAGGGGAAGAGGAGGATTCACAGAGGAAGGGGCCTGAGAAGGCTTTGCAGCCTCTCAGGGGGAGGGACAAAGGAAGAGACATAGAAAACAATAGAAGATAGATTATTAAACTGAAGAAATGAAATAAAAACTAGACTAGCTTACCTGTAGCCTGCTGAAAGAAGAGAGAGGAAGATGTTGCTGGAGCCACTGAAGAGTTGCTGCAAGGAGAAGATACTGATCCAGGGCCTTTTTCCCCTGTTGCTGTTGCTGCACGAGGTTAAGACGGAGGAGAGATGAGAGCCAAAGCGCCGAGAGAAGCTGTTTGCGAGCTCAAGAGTCCAGGGGGTGCAACGGACGCAGAAGGGGATAATGAAGGCTACCGACGCCGGCAGTTTCGCCGACGTCGGTCGAAGGGTCGCCAATGTCGGCGGTCGCAGGATGGGCACAGAGGCTAAAAATAGCCTCTGCCCATTCTTGCACGCTGCCGAGCGAGGGGTCATGGGCAGAACGGTCATAAGGTTGCCAAAATGGACGAGGGGGGATATAATGGTGAGATTTGGGCTAATAAATGCTAGGGGAAGGTGGAGGGATTCAAGGGAGGATCCAAGGAGGCAAGGGTAGGGTGGAAAGGGGGCCTCAATTAATTAAAAATAGATGTTAATTTCTAATTAATAAGACCTAGGTGGGTTAGGGACCAAGGAGGACTAGGAGGGAGAAAGGACCAAGAGGGAGAACCAAGGTGCAGACACGTTTACGGTGTCTACATTTGCCCCTTTTTGTCTTGTTGGTTGTTCTAGACGAACTGCAAGACAAAAAAAGGAGTTGGTTGCCCCAGAAAAAGGATGAGGTGTTCCCCCCTCAAAGCGATAGTCGAGAGAAGGGAACCGAAGGTCGAGTGTCGATTTGACAAAGAAATGGATAGAAGAGAGTGAGTGAAAACGCTGCCATAGTCATGATTGCGCGTAGTCCACTTCACGAGAGGGTCAGGTCAAATTGTCGCATGTCAAGGGTCAAGGAGTGCCAAAATTGAAGTAACCGGGCCCCAGCATTTAGTCGTCTGCTGATCGGGTCACTCAATCTAAGCTGAAGCTCCAAATGGTCGTCGTGTCCCAGGTATCCAGGGCTCAGGAAGTGCTCCCAGAAACACGAAAAGGCCACAAGTAGTAGGGATCAACTGGCTCGTGATCCTATACTTGTGAAAGGTCAAAAATAGTCTGCGAACAATTCTGCTAACCAGCCGTGGAATAGCATACACGCAAAAACAACCAAGGCAACATTGTCTTGGAAGAAGGTCAAAGAAGAAGGAGATAGGCATGGTCGCCAATGGTCATTGGTCAAGAGGATGGATGGACGAAAGGATGCGGCCGAGCTAACCCCAGAGGACCCCATGTCAACTGAGTTCTGCCTATATAGCCCTGGTGATAGGGCCTCAGGCCGATGTAGTTCTCCCTAAAAGGGAGGGAGGGTCAGAGGGATTGATTGGTCTTGGTCAAAGGTTGATGATTGGTCGTGGACAAAGGTCTTGGTCAAAGTGACGAAGTTGGGCGTGATAAGAGTCAAAGAAGAGAAGGTTTGTCCATCGTAGAGATGAACAAAAGGGGGTGGTCGAGCTAACCTCAGAAGATGTGGTATCTGAGTGCTGCCTACATAGCCCTTGTCCTAGGGCCTCAGACCAATGTAGTTCGGACAAAGAGGGTCAAAATGGTCGATGATGAGATTGGTCATGTGTCAAAATGACGAAGGTAAGATGAAGATAAAAGGATGCTACAGATGGTGTATTCTGTAGAAGTGGTCGAGAGTCTTTCATCTCTAGCAAGTTTCCATAGTCGTGATGGATATATGCTAAAAATGAATAAAGGGTCTATTTATGCTTCAGCAAGTATTGGTTTATGCTTAACATAAATTGGGTCTGGTCGGTAGTTTCCATGCGTATTGGTGTCCATGGGAACTATGTGAAAAGGACAAGGATGATGCCTGATGTCATGTTGAAAATGTCGAGGCTGGGTTGAAAAATGTTAAAGTTGGCTAGGTTTAAGGATGAGTGGACAAGAGACGTGGCCAAAGCGTGGCCAAAGTGTAGAGAAAAGGTGAAAGGCAAATTGCTCTTTCATTGACAAGGACCAAAAAAGGAAGCATAGATAGGGGTGATTAGAACCAAAGCCCCATTCATGCATTACGTCGTTGACCAGTGTTGAGTTAGAACGGTAATCGAATCACTTGACATTAAAGTGAGCTCGAAGTCCCTTGAGCCGGTGATAGGAGGAGGAGGATAGGGTAACCCAGTGTAAGAGCAGGAATAACCTTGCCCCTTTTATAGGAGACCCTGAGACAACTACAAGCCAATGTCCGTGACTCGGTTTTTTTTTTTTTGGCGCAGACTGATCGATGCGGGAAGCCTGCATAGAGATGTCATTTGATGTAATGGTCATGTTGCGAAGCTGATCGATGCGGGAAGCTTCTAAAGTAGTTGTTGTTTATTGCCAGAGTAGTCATAGCCATCCTTCGAGGGAGTGGTCTATATTTTTGCTTGATAATGTTTGAAAAGTTGGCCTAGCTGTCCTTCAAGGGATCAGTCTAGTAATACAGCAATGATAGTACAGCTGTCCTTTGAGGGATCAGTCTGTATTTTTAATTTGACTTGATTTAGAGACCATGGATATGTTTTGACATCTTGACTTGTATATATTGATAGAAATGAGAGTCACGGACAAGACTGTAGAAGCTCAAGGATGCCCCCTTTTATTAGGACAAAGCATCACTGCATCCTAAAAGGGTTGTAGAGGACTTGTTAAGGGGGAATAGGGTTGAAAGGGATGAGGATTAAGAGGATGAGGGTTGCTCAAGGGACGAGCTCAAGCTATGTGCCAAGTAGATGAGTACTCGACTAGTAGAAGAATGGTCAAAGATGCAACGCATTAAGAGGCTTAGGTTCTAGCCGTCTGTCGAGGGAAGACAGACGATAAGTCCCTGACCCATACTTGTGCGTGATGATAAAAGGTCTAAGCCAATTGGGGGCGAATTTGCCTCGTTTACTTCGCTCCATATTGGTCACGTGCTGATTCTCTTTGAGGACGAGGTCTCCGATGTTGAAATCTCATTCTCGTAGATTTTTGTCGTAGGCCTGCTTTATGCGACTTTGGTAGACATGGAGATGATTAAGGGCAGTCAGACAGCGCTCGTCGAGTAACTCAAGTTGAGCTAGGTGATCTTGATGAAAGTCGTCGTTGGAGAGAACGTCATGCAGGGAGATACGAAGAGACGAGATCTGTACTTCGAGAGGTAAGACAGCCTCTGTTCCGTACATGAGAGAAAAGGGAGTAGCACCCGTAGAGGTTCGGATGCTAGTGCGGTAGGCCCACAAAGCGAAGGGGATATGAACATGCCAATCCCTTCCTGTATCGTCGACCACCTTCATGAGAATTTTGGTGAGAATTTTTTTGGAAGCCTCGGCCTGCCCATTTGCTTGTGGGTAGTAAGGCGAAGAAAAGCTGAGTTTGATGCCAAATGAGTCGCATAGTTTTTGGACAGTCTTGTTTTTTAAGGACTTGCCATTGTCGGTGATGATTTTGTGAGGGACACCGAAACGACAGATGATGTGGCTGCTGATGAAGTCGACAATTTTGTCGGCTTTTGTGGAGACAAGAGGAATGGCTTCCACCCACTTGGTGAAATACTCAGTGGCAGTGATGATGGACTGATGACAAAGAGACGAGTGAGGGTTGATCTCACCGATGAGATCCAAGCCCCACTGAGAGAAAGGCCAAAAATCCTGAGTGACTTGCAAGGCGTGGCTGGGGAGATGAAGCAGGTTAGAGTGCTGTTGACACTTGATGCAACGTCGAACATAATCACTACAGTATTGATGGAGGGTGGGCCAATAATAACCCAGGCGAAGGAGGCGCTTGGCAACTGAATTTCCACTGAAGTGTCCACCACAAATCCCATCGTGGACTTGCTTTACGGCATGAGAAGCTTCAGTGGAGGTTAGACAGTGAAGAAGGAGACCGTCGAAGCCTCGCTTATAGAGAAGACCCCCTAGCATGGTATAGCAAGCTGTGCACTTGATGAAAGCTCGCCGCGCATTGCTAGAGAGGTTGGGAGGAGTGACAGAAAGAGACAAGTAGTCCACAAGTTGCTTATACCAGTCATCTTGTGGGCTAGAATTGATAGTGTTGATATGGTCGATGTGAGGAGAGATGTATGAAGGCAAAGGTACGCGATGCATTGTGACAAAAAGGTGGGATGATGATGATGAAGACGGGATATGCGAAGCGAGAGAAGCCATGGTGTCGGCAAACTTGTTCGTAGAGCGTGGAACAGTCTGCAAGAGGTAATGGTCGAAAGATGCCAAAAGAGTGTCAGCACGATTCTTATACCTCTGTAAAACTTCATTTTTACAGAGATACGAACCATTAACCTGATTAACGATGAGCTGCGAGTCGCCGAAGATGTTGATAGACTTGATGTGGAGAGAAAGGGCAGTCTGAAGTCCCAAAATTAAGGCCTCGTATTCGGCCATGTTATTGGTACAATCGAAGTCAAGCTTGAAAGATAGAGGCAAGGGCTCCCCATTGAGTGGGATGAGGATGACCCCCGCACCCCCACTGAGTTGACATTTGGAGCCGTCAAAGAACATAGTCATCTGGTAGACGGTGTCATCGGTGGAAAGGGTAGCGATAGACTCGTCAGGGAACTCGCAGTGTGAAGGTTGGTTGTTAGGAAGAGGGGCATCCGCCAGTTAGTCAGCGATGGTTTGCCCCTTGATAGATTTCTGTTGGATGAATACGAAGTCAAACTCAGCAAGCAGTATGAGCCACCGAGCCATACGTTGATTCTGATATGGCTTGGAATGCATGTACTTGAGAGGGTCGGTGTGAGTGACGACAAAGGTTTTGTGGTTGAAAAGATAGTGGCGGAGCTTGGTAGCAGAAAAGACTAATGCCAAACAGAGTTTCTCGGTATGAGTATACCGAGTTTCATAGTCGACCAGTGTTCGGCTGATGTAGTAAACCGCTTGCTCGCGATGATGCTCGTCTCGGTGCGCGATCATGGCACCTAACGAATGGTTGGTAGCAGAGATATAAAGGTAGAAGGGTTGGTCATCCTTAGGTGGAATGAGGACTGGTGGAGAGACCAGATAGCCTTTGAGGGCTTCAAAAGCCTCTTGACAGCCCTTATCCCATTTAAAGGAGACGTCTTTCTTAAGGAGGTGATGAAAAGGTTGGCAGCGGTCTGAAAGCTGCGAGATGAAACGGCGGATGGACTGGAGCTTCCCTTGGAGACTGCGAAGCTGCTTGAGATTGGTCGGGGGCGGCATTTCGAGAATAGCGCGGATCTTGGCGGGATCTATCTCGATACCACGGAAGGAAATGATGAAGCCGAGAAGTTTGCCTGAGAGGACCCCAAAGACACAGTTCTTGGGGTTGAGGCAGACATTGTATTGAAGAAGACGAGAGAAGATGATTGTGAGAATGGTCAAGTGGTCATGGTGGAGCTTGGACTTGCCAAGAAGGTCATCCACATAGTCCTCCATGATTTTGTGGAGGAGATCGTGGAAAATGTAGGTCATGGCGCGCTGATAAGTGGCACCAGCATTTTTCAGGCTGAAAGGCATGACTCGATAATAGAAAGTCCCCCATGGGGTGATAAAGGTAGTCTTGTGCTGGTCTTCCAGTGTGATCAGGATTTGATTGTATCCTGAAAACCCGTCCATAAGAGATAGCATCTCATGGCCGGCCGTAAGATCAACAAGCTGGTCAATGTTAGGCAGAGGAAAGTCATCTTTGGGACATGCTAGGTTAAGGTCGCGATAGTCCGTGTAGATCCGAATCCCCCCAGTTGCTTTAGTAACTGGGACGATGTTAGAGACCCACTGTGGATAATCGATGGGTTGGATGAAGGAGACAGAAAGAAGGCGCTGAAGCTCCTCTTTGACAAGAAGCGCAACGCGAGGGTGCATCTTTCGAAGCTTCTGCCTAACAGGCTTAGCCTCTGGTTTGGTGACAATGTTATGGGTAGCAATGGTGGGGTCGATGCCAGGCATGTCGCTGTAAGTCCAGGCAAAGGCCTTGCTATGGTTGGAAAGGAACTGGGCATAGTCAAGCTACTCCTGAGCATCTAAAGATTGGCCAATCTTTAAGACGTGAGGAACATCGGAAGAAGAAGGGAGGTTGATGTCAATGGTGGATTCATTTAACATAACCTGGGTCTTGGAAGGGAGAAAACGCTGGATGAAAGAGTCATCGGCACCCATGTAGGAAAGGATGGCATCATCGTCAATGCAGTGGACAGTGTGAATGGTTGCCGACTCATCCTCTACCATGCTAGGAAAGATGAGAGGGAGAGACCTGGGCACCCCATCGAGCTGATAGGTCAGGGGTTCCAGGCGGACGGTGTTTATGGAAAAAAAAAACTAGGAGGGATGGAAACCACCGACTCCGTAGGTGACGAAGGAGAAATGGGCGAGTCTGGAAGAGATTGGTCAGTGGTTGGTTCGGGACAAAGGTCGGAAGGAGCCTGAGTGGGGTCATGATATCCCAGGCCATAGCGTTTCTTGGCATCGTGATCATTGAGCGGCTCGATGGGCTGATGGGAGCCCTGCTCATAACGTCCGAAACCAAAACCCTTCCATGCACACCTGTGAAGGTAAGTGTGTGCAAAGGCAGGGTTGCCAAGAAATGAGAAATCAGATGTGAAAGGTTGGGGTGAAGAGAGGGAAGTGCCGTAGGTAGGAGCTTGATTAAGCCCCCCATAGACAAAGTTGGTTCGGAAGTGAGGAGGGCCATAAGGTATGACCATTCCGATCCGAGGGTCGTAATTAGGACTAAGGTGAAGGCGTCCATACTCTTGCGGAGTTTGGAACATGTCGAGGGTCAACAAGTGATATTCCCCAAGAGATAGTCATTGGAAGATGTCTTCCATGGGGTCTTTGGTCGGTGCTTGAAGAGGAGGGGTGAGGGCAACCGCCGATTGCGAACTAGTCGAAGCTTCCGCAGATGGAGGCGGTGCCGGAGTGGACGGCTTGATGGGGATGAGGACGTCATTAGGACGATAGGTGGTGTTGCAAGTCTTGAAGGGTGAAGGATCAGCGGGAATGGTGTGGACTTGCCCGTCATGCTCGAACTTCACACAACGGTGTAGGGTGGAGGGTATACAGGCCATGGCACGGATCCAAGGTCGGCCCAGTAGAAGGTTGTATTGAAACTCTCCTTCGATGATATAAAAGAGCTCCGGGACTGTGCGTGGGCCTATGCGAATGTGGAGGATGACTGTGCCAATGGTCATGGCGGTGGTGTCATTGAAAGAGCGTAAGATAGCGTTAGTTTTGGAGACGCAGTTCTGAGGAAGAGCCAGCTGATCAAAGGCGTGGGTAGAGATTATGTTGATGCTAGCACCGCCGTCGATCATAACGCGTTTAATGCGTGTCTGATCAACATAGGCAGTGATGAAGAGGGCGGCGTCCTGATCTTTCGTGTTAGATGTGGGAATCTCAGAATCGCTAAATGTGATGGAAGCGACAGGAGACAAGGAATGGACGAGGGCAGCGAGTGGTTGGGGGTCCTCGGGTCGGACCTCCGCTGCCTGCAAGGCTTGGATAAGGGCTTGACGGTGCTGAGGTGAAGTTTGGATAAGGTCGTAAAGAGACATCTTCACAGGTGTCTGGTGAAGCTGCTTCAACATGGAGTCATGGATTGGCCCAGAAGAGGAAGACGAAGAAGGTTGGGACGCGCCAAGGATAGAGATTTTAGGCTTGGGCACAAGGGGTGGCTTGACGAAGGGATAGGTCCAAGCAATGGCAGCTTTTTCCTTGGCCTTGTCCTTTTGCGATCTAGTGGTTATACGGATAGCATTGATTTCGAAAGTGGGAGGTGAAGAAGGGGTCATGTCTTGCCGGTGAGATGTTGACGTGTTTGAAGAAGTTGGACAGGAAGGAGTCGGGGTTTGGTCAAGAGTGTCCTCAAGGAGAAGAGTGTCTTTCTCCATATGGCGGTGAATGACGGCCTTGAGGGCACAGCAAGTCTCGGTGTCGTGTCCTGGTGTACGATGATATAAACAAATTTTTGTATCGTCGAACTAGGAGGGCTTAGACCCGAGAGGTTGGAAAGGCTTGATGGGTGGAAGGGTTATGTCGGAAGTCTGGAGAAGTCGGTGCAATATCGACGAGTATGAGCCCAATAGAGGGTCCGTGCTATTTGATATGCGTGAGGTCGGTGACTTTTGCTTAGGCGAGGTTAGAAGAGGTTTCCATACCACCTTATGGGTTGATGGCGCGGTGACAGATGGAGACGGCTCTTTCTTGACGATTGATACCACCTTTTTAGGAGAGGGACGACTAGAGGTAGGCAGAGGAAGCAAAGGAGGCAACGAGTTTTGGTTGAAGGTCAGAGTGGGAAGGATGCTAGCCAAGGTCGAAGGATGGGGGCCCAAAATGGATGGCAATGGTGACGGAGAAGGAGGCGTTCGTTTCGGCGGTCTGGCAGTCTTCTTCGCCTTGGTCGGAAGACTACTACTGGTCGAGGTCTGGCCTAAGTCCACCTTCACTTGCGGGTGAGTGAGGGAGGAGATAGGATGAACGCCAAATGACTTGATGGGTTTGGACGAGATAGATGCAGGCTTCGGTTTGGACGGGTTTGGTTGGGGTTTAAGAGTCTGGTCTTTGTCAAGAGTCTGACGAGATTCTGCCTTAGGAGGATTAGCAGAATGTGATGAGAGGGCGCGGGTATGTTGAAGAGTCTTAAGACGCTCCCACAACACCTGAGGCGTCACTTTCCTCGAAGGGAGAAGTTCAATCTTCTCCACTAACCGGGAAAATGGCTGAGAGGAAGATGTTGATGGTTGCGAGGTTGAAGACGAGATGGGAGTAGTGGTCTTGGACACATGATGTGGTGAAGTCATGACAGATCTAGATGAAGACGAAGGAGAGAAAGATTCTTCCCTGGGTGGAGAAGAAACTGGGGAGCGAGGCTCCTCCAGCGGGTAAAGGGCAGGGATGACAGTGCCCTCCACTTGTGGCTGAGGAGTAGGAAGGGTCGGGTCCTCCATAGGCTGCAAAAAGGAGGATGGTGAGACTGGAGGTGCTGATAAGGCCGAGGCATCCTCCAAGATGAGAGAGGTCAATGGAGAACTAGCCGGGGAGAGAGGCTCGTCCACATGTGACGGACTGATTGATGGACTAACCTCAAGAGGCTGATTGGGGACGAAAGGAGAGACCGTATTGACTGTCCAAATATTGTGCTCATGATTGTCGTCAATTAAGGTCTGGACATTGTTCTGAGCTGGCGGATGATTGGGGAAAGGTTGTTTGAAGATGTCAATGGCCTGATTAGGGGGTGCATTTGGATTGTCTAAGATGAGATCCCCCTTTTCAAGCATGTCCTGTATTATGTTCTTAAAGGTCTTGCAGTTCTCCGTGTCATGGCCCTTAACACGGTGAAAGCTGCAGAAGTCTTGCTCCCTATACCACGCGGGGATGGCGTGTGAGGGATCGAATTGAGGAGGAGGTCAGGCTTGAGGGAGATTGAGGACTCCCTGTTTAAGAAGCTTTTCCAGCATAAACGCATATGATTCTCCAAGAGGAGTATATCATCGCTGCAAGTATCTTTGCTGGAATTGCCGAGTAGCGCTCTGAGACGTAGAGGGCTCAGGCTGATTGGTCGAAGAAGATGAAGGTCTGACAACCACGGCATTAGCTGAAGCCTTGGATTTAGAATTGGATGATGATGGCTTGGTAGAAGAAGAGTCATTGGTCTTAGAGCTGGGATTCTTACTCCGCAGTTTGACTTTGTTCTCCTTGACGGCATGCAACTCAAGTTTGCGGGCCATCGTGAAGGCCTCATCAAAAGTGCGGAAGGTTTGAACCCTCAGAGTGGAAGAGATATGTTGGGCACAGGCTTGAGAAAAGAGTTCAATAAGCTCGGCCTGAGGCAAGGAAAAGGAGAGTTGGTTGATAAGGCCTCTCCATCGAGCCACGAAGTCGGCTATGGACTCGTCCTCGAATTGCCGAATAGAATAGAGGTCCATGATCAAGACCTTCTTGGTTATGTTGATAGAAAAGTGATCGAGGAATAGCTGAGCCAATTGTGTGAATGAGAAGAGAGAATGACTAGGAAGGGAGCTGTACCAGTCAAGTGCAGCACCCGAGAGAGACATAGGAAACGTGCGTAAGAGTAACGCATCGTCATGGCCAATGAGGTAGCAGGCGTGTCTGAATGCCCGCAAATGTTGTTGTGGGTCTTCCTTGTTTTGAAAGCGAGAAAACTTCGAAAGCTCCCATTGGCTAGGATATGGTCTGATTGGGACAGAAGGATGGATGGGCTCATTACAGATCTGCTCATATGAAAGAGTGTTGCGTGAGCCGAAAATAGAGGTCTCAAGACTGGTCATCTTGTCCATCAGCATCTTGATGATGTCTGCCGATGGATTGATGGGTTGCGCGCCCCCTAAGTTGTAGGGTGCTTGGAAGAGGTTAGAGGAGGCATGCGACATAGTCGGTTGTAGAATATACGGATGACTAATCGCAGGGGCAGAAGTGAAGGCTAAAGGTGGTTGGTTAGAAGACATAGCTGGGCCCATTGTTGCCACGAGAGGTTGGACTGTGGTAACGAGGGCCAAGGGATAAGAAGCCACCCTGGTGTTGATAGGGGCCAGGGTAGGCGGGATAGAGACGACAAGGTTTTGAAATGGAGTGGATAGAGGTTGAGCGGGTTGAGGTTGACAAGGGGCCGGAACCCCGGTGGAAGTGGGCCCAATGATAGAGGGAGAGGCCACACCTGGAGGATTGGTCAAAGTCTGGTCAGTGGTCAAAGCGATGGCTTGAGTGTCCGAAGGTTGAACTATGGATGTTGTCGATACAGCTGTAGTCGCGACAAGGGAGGTCGGCATTCCATAGATCGGATTGCCCAAGGAGTCCCGCATTCGGTTATGCGTGAGATAGTGTTGCAAAGCCTTGACATTGAGGTCCAAGAATCACTCGAAGTCTTGGTCCCCTTCTTGGACAATGGGAGTCTGCGGCGGGGTCGGACGGACAGGAGTTCTTTCGGTCTCCGAGTTGAACTCCATTGTAGGCTTGGTCACGGATGGGGTGGACGGAAGTGGTTGACGACAGGCGTGGTCGACAAGAGCCTTGGCTTGGCTACGAGTGAAAACCATGCAAGGCAAAGAAGGTTCAGGTCTCAGGAACTGTGTTGCTCAGTTTCAGAAGACCAGGATGAAGTCTTTGATAGAGAAAGGACAGGTTTCAGGTTGCTGGTTTTGGAAAAAAGGACAGTGACAGAGACCGACGTCGGTTTAAAAACCGATGTCGGTAAGAAATGAGGCCGACGTCGGTCAGATAACCGATGCCGGTAACAGATGAAGCCATCGTCGGTGGCAGAACCGATGCCGGTGATAGGGGAAGCCGACGTCGGTGGCAGAACCGATGTCAGGGACTGTGTTTTCCAGAGAGCCAAAAGGTTCTTGGAAAACAAAGAAGAAAACGTCCTCACACACTCAAACAAATAGATGAGAGGAGGAAAACAGAAGAAGACAGACAAGCCTAAGCGATAAATCCTAGGAATTAACCTTAGAAACTTGTGGCTTATGCCTTAGATGAATGTTTGGGAAGATTGGCTAAAAAAATGGGTCCTAGAAGAAGGCGGTCTAAGGATGGTTTTAGGTGTTGTTTTAGGTGCTCAAA
>JARHVA010005228.1:972500-1217500 GCA_037957365.1 Torreya grandis | reverse complement strand
TTTTGAGCCAATCTTAGGTGCCTAGTAACATTGCACTAGATAAATTTCAAACATTGATCAGACATTTATCTCTTAGCCCATAACTGATATTTGTCAAAGTGATATATCATCACTTGGATCTTTCCATGCCTAACACCTTTTATATTGAATTCAATATTACTCATAAAAAATCAAGTGGGTACTTATAAATAATGGTTCTAGCCTTAATATTGTTCCATTGAAGCTAATATAACATCTAGGATATATTGTGGTAGATGTCAAGAATGATAACATCACTGTCAATGGATATGATAATAGTGAGTGAAAAATAGTAGGTATAATTTACTTGCCCATCCAAGTTGGTCTTAACATCCATGGTACCTTGTGTCTGTACTTGATCTAGAATTACCATATAATCTCCTTATTGTCCATCCATGGATTGATGAGATGTGTGAATTTATCTCTACACTTCATCAATGTATCAAGTTTCCTCATAGAATGGAGGTTACTATTCTTAGGGATTTATGATCGTATCGATATTATAAACATAAAGAAGAAAAAGGTCACCAATATACCTATTGTCCTAGTATTGTTAATACCATAAAAAAGGATAAGAAAGTAATTTATGAGACACCTCAATCCATTTATTTAGATCCCAATATGATTGATTCTTCTTCCTAAGAACCCTTCCCTTCATTAAATTACTCCAATTTAAGTATTCATGATAAATTTCTTGGCATGTATTATCAGGGGAAAAGTAAATAAAAAGATAAGTCCTTTGGTGAAAACTTGTTTTAGGTGTTATTGGATGGGAAAGTTATCTCTCCCTCATAGGAAGCCCTAGTGTCCACAAGTCCACACTTGTCATATTATGCTAAACTTAATCTCGAAGACCATCAAGAATTTGATTGTGTAGTTATAGAGAATCCACATGTGGTGGCTCATTGGTCATTTAATAAGGGTAATTATTATTAATATACATACATGGGTCCATCTAAGAGTCCACATTCATAATTCAATTATGAATTACCTTCTTTACCTACCATTATGGATGATGGTTCCACTCTTATTGTGGAATACATGATAGAATTTAATATTGGCACATATGATGATCACAAGATCATAAATCTTGGTACATCAATCACTCTATAGGAGCATGGATTGATTATTTACCTTCTCATAGAGTTTAGTGATGTATTTGCTTGGGCCTATTTAGATATGCCTAGTCTAGATACTTCACTGGTAGTCCATAATTTTGTCATGAAATTGGATTCCAAGTATATTAAATAGAATCTAAGAAAGATGCATACATAGATTGTTCTCTTTGTCAAAGTTGATATATAATATTTACTTGCAGTAGGATTTATCAAACCTATTACCTATGTAGATTGGATTTATAACATTGTTCTAGTCAGTAAGAAACCAATTGGCATCTAAATCTACATTATTTTTGATATATTAAAAAATCATGTCCCAAAGATGATTTTTCATTTCCTAATGTAAATATGATTATGGATTCCACCATAGGTTATGAGATACTATCACTTATGGATGGTTTATCTAGATATAATCAGATTAAGATCATTCTAGAAGATCAAGCCAAAACAACATTTACAACCCCTTATGTAACATTTTATTATCAAGTCATGGCATTTGGATTGAAAAATGGAGGAGCCACATATCAATGAGTAATTATTATCATATTTCATGATATCATTCATGACATTATTGAATACTATGTTGATGATATTCTAGGCATATCCAAAACTTGTGTAAGCATCTAAATGTGTTGCAAAAAATATTTGAAAGACTTCATGAGTATAAAGTATGTCTAAACCCTAAGAAGTTTATTTTTTGGGTTACATCTAGAAAATTTTTAGGATTTAATATCTATGATATGGGTATTTAAGTTGATTCAACCAAAGTTTAAGCTATTACTGAGATGCCACCTCTTTCCAATTTGAAGCAACTTCATAGTCTATAGGGTAAGATCTAGGTTATTAGATGCTTTATTTCTAAATTTACTAATATTTTTCATCCATTTACACATATTTTAAATAAGGTAATTAAATTTCAATTTATTGTTGAATGCAAAGTATATTTTGATCAAATTAAGCAATAGTTAGTAAAACTTCTAGTACTTGTTCCACCAATGTCATGGAAACCTTTGTTATTATACATTTTTTACACTGTCATAGCCTTGGGAGAACTCTAGATTAGCATGATAATAAAGTAAAATAAAGATATATTTATTATATAAGTTATACATTAGTATCTTAAAACAAAAACTATACTCCAATCAAAAAAACTTGTCTTGTATTAATTTTCACCTACCTAAATATTAGACATTATATGCTAAATACTAAGATCATATTGATCACCAAAGTACATCATTTGAAATATCTATTGGCATAAAAAATATAACTATTTTAATGGATAAATGGGACATTCTGATTACTAAGATTGATATTAAGAATATACATCATAAGGCTATCAAAAGACAAGTATTAGTTGATCAACTAGTTAAAAAAACCTCTCCAAGATTCTATTGGTATTTTAGTGCACTTTATTGATGAGTCTATTATGAATCTAGGTGATGACAAAGAATGTAATATATATTTTGATGGTTCTTTCATATCCCATGGTTAAAAATTAGGAATATTATTCATCAAGTCATAATTAAATATTATTTGTAAGGCTTTTCACATTAGATTTCCATGCTTGAATAATATAGTTGAATATGAGGCTTTTCTTGCTAGACTTCATCTTCTAGTATAATTTAATATTCAACATTTTTAAGTATATGGTGATTAAAATATCATTATAAATAAATCCGAAGATCAATATCAGATAAAGGATGAAAATATTGTGCCTTACAAGGGTATGGTGGATGCTCTAAAACTCAAATTTGAAGCCATTTAGTTTGAAAAAATTCCTAGAGCCAATAACAAGTTAACTGATGATATGACTACCATTGGATCCATAATTGAACTTTCTCCTTATTTTAAAGAATATCAAAATTTTATTTAAAATATTCTCAATCTAGCATATGAATGTTCAGATTTTAAGATGATATGTGTCATTATTGGTCCCAAATCCCTTTGGTATGCTAAAATATTTTACTATATTCATGATCAAATACTTCCACCTAATTTATCATGTAACCAAACAAAATACTTTATCCAAAACACCTCCCATTACACCATAATTGGAAACACACTTTATTATAGGGTTTATGATGTAATTGATTCATTGTTTAAATATGGAAGAATTCAATTAATAGTAAGTGATGTTCATGAAGGGATTTGTGAGTCACACACTAGCGATATGGACATACCTAAAAATATCATTAATATTGGTTATTATTGGCCTGCCATGGAAGTAAATACATGAGATTATGGTAATAAATTTATATAATGTCAAAAACAAGGTGATATCATTAATGGTTCAACACAAGAACTTTAACCAGTGATAATTCCTTTCCCATTTTCAACATGGGGGATTGATCTCATAATAAAGATTAATCCTACTTCTTCAGATGGTCATAATCATATCCTTGCTACTACCATAAATTTTAATAAATGGGTAGAGGTAGTCCCTCTCAATTAAATAATTGGTAAGTAGATTTCTAAGTTCATCTTAAATCACATCATTTCTCATTATGGAATTCCATCCACCATAATTTTAGATAATGGCACATATTTTAAAAATAAGGACATTTCCATCCTATGTTCTTGAGTTCCATATCAAGCACAAGTTTTCCACTCATTACCCTCAAGGTAATGGCTAGGTTGAAGCATCTAATAAAATACTTATCAAAATACTTGGAAATAATGTCAATGAATGTACTCGTGATTGACATTTGAAAATATTACCAAACTTGTGGGCATATCATACTAATGTTTGCACTCTTACTAGTATAACTAAATATTCCTTAGTTTATGGATCTAAATGAATTATTCCTATTTAGATAGACCTACCATCCTTCCTTATTTAACTACTAGATATCCTTGATGAAGAGGACTACTAAGTGGCTATATTATCGAAGCTAGAGATTCTAGATGAGAAAAGACTAGCCTCCCTAAATCACCTCGAGTCCTATGAAAATTGAATATATCAGGGTTTTAACAAGTGAATTATCTCCTGAGATTTTGATCAAGGTGACCATTTTCTCAAATAAAATAATAATAATACAAAATCTAAATAGAAAAATAGAATTCTAATTAGTTAGGCCCCTTAATTGTTATAACTAGCCATGGGTCTAACACATATAGATTGGCTACTCTAGAAGGTGATGAATTAAATGAGACAATGAACATTATGCATCTTCAATGATTTTATGCTTAATTTACCACACTCTTTTCTAAAAATGTTCCTACTTAGGGGCATATCTGTCCCATTCTGTCTTCCCTCTCTTTTCTACCCTTGCTTGGGGAATCCTTTCACTATTCATCACTTCCCTTTCATATTACCACCCTAATCTAATTTTGATTATATAGGTACAATAGGTAAATAAAAGTAAAAATAAAAAAGAGTAGAACAAAATCATAGAATGGCTTGTGTTAAACTCTCTTGATATAATAAATGTCATAAATATAGAATGTCATTAATTTTTAGCTTATATGAATTTTATTCTTCCTTTCAGTTCCTAATAATCAAATTCCCTCATTCACCTTAGTTGCATCATGATTAATTTTTGGAAGAGAATAAGTTGTATCCTATTCTAATTTAACATTGAGTGGTACTCCCAGAATTGCTCATATATGGATAACCCCTTTATGTTCCCTATTCATTGTTGACTTCACACATCCATGACCCTCCTTTCCTTTGATAAGTATTTATAGAGTTATTTGTTCCTATTTATTTTATATTATTTAGTCAAAATACTCTTATTTATATCCTATTCAAAAAATCCCCAAATAATTCAAAATTTCCAAAAATATCTCAAAATAGGTCAAACATTCCAAAAATTCCTAAGAAACAAAAATAAATTATGTAAAAAACCATAAAAGCTACATAGCTCAGTATCCCAAGGTTTTCCCATTTGTTCCCATCTATAATGTCACATAATTGACTAGTTATATTCTTATTAATCAACATAGATTTCTAGTTACTTGTAGTTAGGTGGCCCATATTAAAGTACCGCATAGATGATTTTCATCTCCTTAAGACTATGACATCTTAGAAAGTGGGACCAAATTCCCACATTTTAACCATTTTGTGATCATTTTAATCCTACAATCTCACCATTTTAAGAGTTAAATCTTACACTCTCTCCATTTTGTGAGTTTAACCTTTAAGTCTCACATTGTTCATTTTCTTGTCCCTGATCATACTTATCATTTTTCTATACCCAATTTATGGTCGAACTACAATGGATTGAGGTATAATTAGACTATGTAGATAGTGATTAGTTATTTGAACTTACTTTGGCCATACTTTGTCTCATGCTCTCAAATTTTTGAAATCATATGTCTTATTACTTATATAATATTGTTATTTTTCAATTCATTTATTATTTTTATTCCACAATCTATCTTCTTAACTTGTCATCAATTTTATTCTTTCCCAAATCCTAGGGTGAACTACATTTTTCCTAAAGTCCATAGGACTATATAATTAGTGTCCACTTGCATGAATCATTTGGAGTCAACTTATCCACCCCTTATTATTTTAATCCCCCTTCTATAGTCATTATTATTTTATCATAACCTTGGTCTGAAGTAGTAATACCTTATTGTCACACAAACTCCTTTCTATATTGAAGATTTATTTACTTTTGTTTGTGTGTTCATTGCTTGTTTGCTTATAAGTATGTTGTTTTACTTAGTTGCCTTAATTTAGTATATTATGATTTTCACTTAGGTATTGATTATTCATATCATAGTTTTGAGTTGTGAACATTTTGTATATAAATTATAATTGGTTCATGTGCATTATGTTTTCTATATTAAATATTGATTTTATATATCTTATGTTAAGTTGTATACATTTTCACTTTGAATTCACAATTTTATGCATTTAAAAAATTTAATGTTATCATGATTATTTAAAGATTGTGATGCATACTATCATGCATAATATAAAAAATCAAGTTTCAAATAGGTTTACATGTCAATGCCATAAATCAAATACATCTCTATATATTTCATCCACTCATAAAAACTAACAAACATCATGATCATCTCATCAATACGAATAGAAGTAACATCAATAAATCAAAGTCATATCAATCATGTCTAATATATGCAATAGAGACATATGAAAATGAAGTAAGAATCACATAAAATAACCATGAATATCATTAATATCATAAAAAAATGTCCAATTGACCATGTATACATCAAAATGTGTCATATACATCAAAATAGAATACATGTACATCTTGGATCATCCAAGTACATCATATAAATTAGTAAATATCATAAATAAAAATGAGAATATTTTTAATTATATGTTAATTATGGTTATGCCAGTCTCTCATAGATCTATATTATGGATCCACATGATGAGATATTTTCCTTGTTTTACCCTGAGGTGGGGTTGATTGCACTTGAGAACCCATCACTGATGATCGAGGATGCAACTAGGCTATTACTCTAGGTAATGTCTAAGTCCTTTGAGATTGAATTAATCTAGATGTTGATCTATGTGTATTTTCCTTTGATCAGTACCTATGAAATCCATTAGACATCCTCTAAAGTGATAGTAACCTCCCTTATAGGTAACTAGAAGTTATAAGTGTCTGATATACACTACTCCACTAAGGTGTTCATTAACAACCAATATGTTACAAAATATAGCATCTTAACCACATACAATAGGTTAATCATATCAAATAACCCAATCATGTCACATTTCCATACTAATGAATGTTGAATAATGTGGAAGCATATTTCAAAAGCTACCAACACCTTAAATCACTCCTATAATCTAGTAAAAGTCACTATGACCAGGTATTTCTCACTAATTCTAATCACATTTCTACTTACTAATCACATATATTTCTCTAACATAATATTTTCATCCCGTCATGTTTAGCTTCTACAATAATTTTATTTTTATCTCTATTCATCTATGAAATTAGGATGTTTTCACCATTTTCAAGTGAATTTACCATTTAGTAGGACCATTTCACAATTTTCATGATGAATTCACTCCTTAAGAAAGTCAGGATAAATTCACCATTTTTATGATAATTTTGATGTTTACCCTAACTATTTCACCATTTTATTATCCATTTAATTGTTCCTATCATCATTTTCACTGATTGGTGAATTCAACTTTATAATAATCAATTTCACCATTTAGGTAGATCATTTCACTATTTTCATGGTCAATTTATACTTTTACCATTAAATTTAACCATTTGGATGACATCAAAGGTCTTTCAATGTTTTTTACATTTTTATGATGAATTCATTATTTGACAAACCAACTTGTCATTTTAAATGGATAAGTTCACTATTTCACAAAATCACTCTATGCCATTTTAACATTTTATGATTTTAATTATTTTGAGTGCCAATTCACCATTTTCATAGATGAATTTACTAAATGCATACACCAATTCACCATTTTAAAAATAATAAATTCATGGTTTTCCCTACTTGTACAATAAACAAATGTAATTAAATGATAAATTCACAAAGAAAAAATTGTATGTAATGATGGTCCAACTCCCCATGGTTGTCTATGCTTTTAAATGTGGTATAAAAGTTCCCATAATCATGGTCTACAAGAAATTTTCTCCAAGTCATTTTAGAGTGAAATATTAGAGGTGAATTTTGAAATGAGAGGGTGAAAATGAACCAAAATTCAAAGCCAGGTTGAATCTATCACCTTTTATTTCAAAATTATCACCCATGCACCATTCTTTTTCTTTAGAGGCTCATTATTAACCTTGGTATCCATTTTTATTGAAATTTTCATCTCTCTTTCATTTTTTATCCCCTTATATCATTTATACACTATTATTTCATCATTTTGAGGGTTCATTAATCTTATTATTTTTACCAAATCTCCCCTTGAGAGGGCATCCAAGGCTTACCAGATGTTGTTTTGGGACATATTTGAACCCATTTCATAGTACATTTAATGAATTCATCAAAACTACCATATGTTAATTTTATTATAAAATAATTTTAATGAATTTTTAATTCTTTAAAAGTCATTTCTTCATCTACATCTCATAATGCCTTCTCAAATAGGAGTAAATGTAAACACTCCAATTTTATCACTTCCATGTCAAAATTATAAAATGTAGCAATTCCAAGTAATTACGTACAAAATAGTATAAAATCATTTGTTCATCTAATATATGTGTTTAAATTCATCTTTGGGAATATTTAGGTGGATCAATTCACTGTATTAGAATTTTTTAATTATCATTCTAATTAATTTATCTAGTCAATTATTATATTCTAGTTAATTCAATAATTCCCCTTTATCGATCAATTAATGTAATTAATTCCATATTCTATAAATCATTATTCTAATTATATTTATATTATAAATATAAATGTAATCTACTTTCATTTATTTAATCATTCTTTTCCCTCCAAGGGACATCTTCAATCAAGGAAGGATCTTGAGATCATATGGAATATTTTTTTGTGAGCTAATCAATTTAATAAATGAATTAATATAAAATATTATTCTCCACACATAATATTGGAGACAAGATGAAGGGCCATAACGAATATTATGGGATATTTTAGGATAATTCTTAACCCTTCATCTTAGAAAAAATATGAATGTCCCACATGGCTGATCCATGTTTCTTCTTGGAAATAAGATGAAGGGTTTAAATGGACTCTCACAAAGATATTATAAGGATAATTATCCACCCTTCATATTGGAGACAATATAAAGTGTTTATATTAATCATCATTTATATTTTTCAAGATCATCCTCCACCCTTTATCTTCAGTAATATAAAGGGCTCACATTACGGATCCATGTATGCATCCATGTGAACTATTGAGGACTCTTTCAAAACCATTCATCTTGATTTTAATATGAATGGTAATAATTAATCCTAAATCATTAAAAATATACCTCATTACATTGTAATTGATGACTCTCAAGATATACAATTAAGTTATAATAATTTCATTAATCCCTTTGTGCATCACCTTTTCAATTTTTTGATTAATTTCAACTAATATATAGCTTCAATGGAGATGTCTCAACATGAATTAGTATTGATGAAGACCATATGATCAAGGTTAATTTTAAGAGGCCATATAAAAAATCCCCTTAGGTTTATTTAGGTAAATTGATTCATATCCTTGAAAAATATTAAAATTTCAAAAAAAAAGTCACCTTCTTAAGTTTTCCATATAGCCATCTCTCTACATAGTTAAAACATATAGGTTATGAGATAAATTCAAAAATAATATTAAAAAATTTCATAAAATTTATTATAAATTCATATTTTTAATCCTCTCATATATATATGTTATTTAGAAAAAAAATAATCTCAAACTGAGTCTGTATGCAAAAGTTATGGCCTCTAGAAGTTGGTGCTCAATTGCATCGCATCATGCCATCGCATGAAGGAACTATGTCACACGAAGGAACTATTTCATGAAAAATAATTATAAAATTTATATTATTATTTAAAAACTATAAAATTTCAAAAAAAATTTATCTCAAACTAAGTTTGTATGCAAGAGTTATGGCCTCTAGAAGTTGGTACTCAGTTGCATCGCATCATGCCATCGCACAACGAAACTATGTCACATAGAATAACTATGTCATGATATATAAATATTTCACCCAAAAGAATGGAAATTTTTTTATTATTACTTAAATTATATATAACTTTAAAAAAATTGTCTCAAAATGATTCCATATATAAAAGTTATGGCCTCCAGAAGTTATTCAGTTGCATCGCAACATGCCACCTAGTGACAACATGCTACCAAGTGACAACATGTTTTCAAGTGGTATCATGATAACAAGTGACATAATTTTTTTTATTGACAACATCATGATGATATTAGGTGACAACACCATGATGCAGTCTAATAATATTGAATGACAACTTTCCAAGGCCATAACTTTTGTATACGAACTCAAACTGAGATGATAGTTTTCTAAAATTGCATATTTATTCGATATAAATTCAAATATGAAATAATATTGAGGTTTAATAAATTTTTTTAAAATATTTTTCATTTATCCCAAAACTTATCTATTTAGTGGCCTTAATATTCAACATGGCATCGAGGTAAAGAATGAGACTTGGATTGTAAATTATTCCTTTTTAAGCTATTATTTCTCTAAGATTTGCATTTACAATTGTATTTGTTTTGAATTATCCTTTGGTACACATATTTTTCCTTTGTGCACTTTTGTTTTAGGATATGTACTCATAATGTGAGTGGTTTGCTTGATGGATGTATCTATGATAAGATCACCAATATATTTGATACTTTGTATTTTATTATTTCATGAAATTTGATAACATGTATGATACCCATGTATTATGTGATATGAAAAATAATATTTGGATCTCTTTATAAGATGTAAAAGAGGTAGTTTGATCACTTTTTTTTGAAACATATATCTTAAGATTTCACTTGTACTCTTATTAGCCTTTTATTCACTTTTTACACAACTAGTTGTAGATGCATTTGATTTTATCTTCTTATTTTGATATAAAACCTTGTTATTCATAAGATTTTTATAAGAATATGTAAACACAAGATTAAATTTATCATATTATTTATTATGTGGGTATGTAATCTAATTTTCCAATAATGTGATCTTTTAACAAAAGTTATTATGAAACTCTTTTATTAACTCACACATAAGGATGATTTTATCTTTTAAGGGTGTACAAGCACAAATAGTTGGTGTTCCAATATAATATGTTGTATACACACACCCAATATAGAGGGTATTTTAGAGGTGAAGGGGTTTGATTAAGGATATGTATAATAGGATGGGCCACCTAATACCCCGTAAAGTAGTGATAACGTGGACTTGGTTATTATGAAATTAGCTATCACCCTCTTTAGGGTTCTGAGGAGGAAAAGGATCACTTTTATCCATTTTAAATGTTACAAATATTGAGATGAGAACATGATAATAAAAAAATATAAATTATAGGGAGCAACCCATCATGATAGGAAAAATTAGAGCTGAATAATTACTTCATTCTAAAGCCCTAGAAGGCCAAAACCTAGAGAAAACTATGTTTGTAGAAGAAGAATCAGAGGTCGGGTTCACCAAAATTTTAACCCTAAATATAGATATGGCAGGGAATAATGTTTATATATATATATATATATATCAAGTACTAGGGTGATAAAAAATCTATAGTGGGAAAATAAAATGCAAACTTATATACATGAATATTCTTAATTATAATACTGAGATATGTTAAATATATAAAGTAACAAACCTTAAATATGTATAGTTCATTTTAATACCAAAAATAAATTATACTTATCTAGGTTTATTATGCACATGAAGATCTAGACTAGAAACATGGAGAAAGTATGTAGGATCAATATTAAGCATCATTTATTAGATTTTATAAATTGTACTTCTATATCCATAAACACTACTATTGGATTTGGACACTACCATTGATTTTAGTGTTTAAATAATACATAGGTGTCCAATATAGAATAATTATAGGAACTTGATGTGACCAAATTCACAAATCTTTACAACTTGTTGTTGGATTTGGATGCTACCATCGATGATATTGTTTGAATATGACATAGGTGTCCAATACAAAATAATGATTAGATCTTAATGTGACCAAGTTCACTAATATAGGTTTTTTTTCACCTTTATATTGATATATTCATATATGGAATATAGGTTATCACTACTTGATAATTGATCAAACTCTAGATAGTCACCTTTTTTCACCATGAGAATGATTTGTACCTAAAATGGGTTAGTGGGATCATAGTTTCAAGTTCATATTAATGAACCATCTATCATTGAGAAATACATACATAAATAATACTCCAAAAAGTGCCTTATAATTATGTAGTTATCTCCATATGTGTGGGATTGTGTGTGCACAAGTTTGAAATATATTATATGAAGATGCATGTAGTTTTATAGCTTGTAAACTGGAAAATATCACTCATGGGATGATTTTTGAATGCTTTATATATTTGGTATAACTACACCTATGATTTATAAATAAATATGGATGAATAGGGCATCATAAATAAATTATGAAAATGATTGAATGAGCCTTCGTAGGTGCTTGATTGTATTTTTAAATTTGAGTAATGATAAGGCTTAGAATTATATTTATACCATACCTTTTGAAAATATATCATGCTAGGTTCAATAAGATAAATATGTTGACCCATAGGTTTCAAAACATTTGTAATTTGGATAAAATTTAGCAACTAGACACTAGATAAAGATCTAGACATTACCATCAATGGTAGTGTCTTTCTATAGCTGATAGTTTCTAGAGGGATATAAAAGAGGTATGCATCTAAAAATGATAGTGAACAATGTATATAATATTTAAATATTTGTGTGTAGTGTATAATACCTGAGTCATAAAAATTATATCAATCAAACTAAGAGATTAAAAATTGGGCACAATAAGATAGTGAATGTAAGCCTTTCAGAACAAGGAGGTATGAGACTAAAGGGTAAATCCATGATTGATATTTATCAAATGTAAAAGATTGATATATATATATATATATATATATATATATATATATATAATTTTATTATCTATATAATAATAAAAATAATCTAAAACCCAATAAGAGTAAAAACCCTAAGGCTAGCTAGGGTTTGGATAATTAGAGTTAGAGGTTAAGTTAACCAAATTTTTAACCCTTTTTTGAAATAAGGATTAACATGAATGAGTATCATAATAAACTAAGGATAAATCTAATCTAAAAATCAATCCAATTAATAAATTCATATTCTTAATATATATTGATATAATGATGAATTATTCAAAATTTATAAATGTAGAAAGTACAATGCCAATCAATAATTTGTATGCCTAAACACAAAAAATAGATAATGCATAGCTTGTTTGCTGATTAAAAATTAGATATGATAAGTACATGTGTGGAAATTGTTAGGATGATGCTTAGATGTGATTCATCATATTTCTATCAACCTAGACACTATCATCAAAATAGGGTCATTAGCATCGATGTTTCTATCCTAAAATTTTTGCTTCTATCTGTATTTAAGTATAAGTCCTTTTCTATGAATTATACCTACACTTATCAGGGTTTTCTTTCACATTATATATTACCAATTAGGATCACATCATAGGTTCTATATATCATATGTTTTAGTAGAACCCTGGATCTTTCAATTTTGAACAAGGGTTAGTGGGTTCAGGTGAAGTTGAGATAACTTGAAATACCCTTAATTTTAGTGAGAAATTCCTACATAGACATATACTATGAATAGATTCTCAACCCAATGTAGTTTTCACCCTTGTGTGGGTTTGTGTGTGAATAATGGTGTAATATGCTATATATGATTGTATGTTATGATCTAGCCTTCAAATTGACAAATAATACTAATGGGTTGTTCTTTAAATGCTTCAAACCCATAGAAATACCAATCCTATGGCTGATTTAGTGCACTTAATATGTAATTTATTGGTAATTTTTATAGATGAGTAATTAATGGTCTTTGTTTTATATTTATACGACACTTTTAGAAAATAATTTCTTAGAGTATTAATTAAGAAAAATAGTCTAACCTTATATATCAAATATTTTCTCATTTAAGTGTTTGTAGTGTATATATATTAGCATTGCATTTGTGAGACTAGCATCAACACTAGTGTCTAGGTCTAAACAATAGTGTAATGGAGAATATATAAATTTTGAAGATATGCGATTAATAATCAAGTATATATATAAGGTTTTAAGCATACTATGGGATATAGGTGATTTAGGAAATCATAATATTAGGTTTAGACCATAATATAATCATTTAGTCATAGTGAAATTGATAATATGAGCCATTTGAAAATAGAAAAGTCATGAAATGAAGGATGGATAATTGAGTGATATTTTTCAAGTGTGAAAGAATAGTTTATAATGGAAAAAAAAGATTTAGCATATGAAAGAATTTTCAATGTGGGTGTTAGGAATTCTTGGTTTACAAGTAGTCAAAAAAACAAGGGGGATAATCATGAATAAAAATAGAGAAGAAAAATTTGAGTTTCCCAGCAATAACCCTATGGGTATTTCACCTATGAAAAAAATTCCTCTCTCCACCTTCTCCAATTTCATAGGTATGGCTAGTGAAGACACTGATATGTTTCTGTCTGAGTTTGATGTTCTATTATGTAGTTACAATGATAATAAAATTTATTAAAATCTAAAATTATTTTGAGCCACTCAAGGATGCAACCCTTAGAAGCTTTATGGGGATCGGAAAATATTCAATCTCCACTTGGTAAGAGATGATGTATAATTTTTTATGAAATTATAAAGAGTAGTGTAAAGGAAGGGATTATGTAAGGAATGACATCTTACATATGTCATTAAATGAAGATGAACCATTAGGAGATTAACTTGGAGAGATTCATGTTCAATATACAAAAATATAAACAAAATTCATTGGATCACGAATCTATCTAATTGGTATTATTGAAATGAATCAAGGAAGACTATCTCAAAGCATTGGATATAATGAGTAACAAAGATGTCTCCATTTTTTGTTCAAATATATCAGTCTCTTATGAAATATTTACTCAAGATAAATGATGATGAAAACTTGTAACAATTTATATTCATCACTATCATCATCCAAATCCACCAATGGACTATCAAGGATGGAAGTTTGTAATTTAATACACAAAAAAACATGAAATCATTAGTCACTTAGATACAAAGCTGGAAAAAATACATACTAATGTAGATTTTAATGGATCATGTAATGTAAACCATAGGTTGTTAAAGGGTGTGAGTATAGAAAATTAGGGTATAAAATATGAGATAAATATATCCATTTATTTGTGTAAGAATTGATCTAATCTAATACTTCTAAAAATAGTAATGAATGACACAAATACGTAATTAGATAGAAACTATCTAATAAAAATGATTTGGAGGTTAAAAAATAGCACATAAGCTAATATATGTATTGAAAATAGGTTCTATGTGTTAGAAACCCTCCTAGGTAGTAGCATGGTACCTTGGATAGTAGTGCACCATGCGAGTATCCTACTTTCAGTGCTACTATACATTGCACAAAAATTATGTGATCTTTTGGGTGTACCTTTGATTGAGTCTGATTTACATGTATATATGTGGATGAACCATGATTCATTACTTACACACTATTTTTTACTATTTTAGGAGAAAACCCTAGACCTCCATGCTATTAGGGTATTTCAGTGGCACAAGTAGAAAGATTGTGATATTAGTTGGGTAGGCTATATGTCCTCAACACCCCATTATGTTGAGAGTTTCCTACATACCAATACCTTAAGAGGGGATCAATCCCAACGTAGTTTTCTCAATCTAAGTGTTGGTAAAAGTGCAAGTAAATTCTAGTATTAGTGTCAAATTAAATGCTTTGAATGAGAATTGATAATATAAATCTATGTATTCTAAGCTTAGGGTTGATGTATATGACTGTATGCATAAGTAATAAAGAATAGGGATTGATAACCTTTATTTTACACTTGTTTTTGAGCTTATTTGTGTATTTTACATATGATTTCCATCTAGTGGATAAAGGACTAAAAATCATGTATATATCCTAATTTATTTCTTGTGTGGATTGTGAAATAGGTTTAGGATGACCTTAGGTGTCTTAGGAATTGAAAATATATCTATAGGGTTTTAAATTAGGAAAGGGACTCTAATGTTATATCTTGGTCAATATCATAATACACTAGTGTCCAAAAAATAATGCCAGTGTCCAGGTGGTAAAACCTAAGGCACTAGGGACTTAGATCCCTAGGGGAAGGTCTGGGACTAATTTTGGGATGTCTAGGGATCTATAAGGCCCACATAAAATCTAAGTGTTGAAAGAGGCCCTAAGATAATTCTAGGGATAATTTATGGATGGCTTATCTCAAGTGACATTCATTGCACTAAATTGACATTTTATATGACTACATCCACCCCTTTTATTTTAGAAATGTAGCCAAGTAAAATAACTAGTATAAAGGAAAAATAAGCATAATTAGACTTACATGTGCAAAAAATATCATGATTTTGGGGTTGAGTGTGTGAAGCATGCTCCATTACGTATTTGATAAATAAAACTTGGATGAATCAATATTTACTTAATATAATATCTAAAATAAATAAAAAATAAAGTAAAGATATAAGAGAGAGAGAGAGGAAAGGATTGAATACACCTCACTAGGTACATAAACCAATGAAAAAACCTGGTAACACCCTATTTGTGTATAACTAGTGATCAAATTAGTGAATATCTTAGACTAAGTTGATGGCTTGCTTAATCACCATGTGTGGGTGGATCAATAACTCAATCTAGTTTTGACTCCATAATTTCCCACCCTTGATTAGTGTATCATACACTGTGTATAACTTAGATTGTACTAATGGTTTGTCCAAACCTCCTATGTAGGTGGATACATAATTCAAATAATAAATGACACCATCATTGCTTACCCATGTGTAGTAAATGCATATGTGATTGAAACTAAATAATCTAACTAAAACTATGTAGGATGGACCTAGGGCCATTTATAAACTTTGAAATGAAAAATAGCTAAGGGGCCTCTCAGGTAGTTGAGAATGTAGCTGAGGGATTATGTAGAAATGTAAATAACTATAGATGAAATAAGGCATCAATCTGGTGTGAAACCTAGTGCAAATGGTATCTAGAATATATAACATAGATAATGATGGAGTTTTCCATTCCATCTAAGATGAGATGGTGAAAATTGATCATGTGTAAATAATGTGCCATGCACATGGATTCTAGATTGATTTATCTCAATCTATGTCTATGTAGATCTAAAATTGAAATGGAAGTGATCATTCCTCACATTATTCCACCAATATGAGCAAACTTGGTATTATTCTATGTAAAACTGAGAATAAATTGATCAAATCTAATAACCTTTGATTGAAATTATGTAAATCTAGACTATAACTACTATTTCTATCAAAGTTAGGTTTTCCTATTTTTGGGTTGTTGGATAGTATCATGATTCCATGGAAAATATTATACCATGATAGTTTTTTAATTTCAATGCTATTTTCCTCTATATTATTTTCTACCAAAATAACTTTGATCTCTATATGACTATTTTTCACTATGTTTTCCTGATTTTAAGACTTATAATTCTATGTTTACATATTGAAAACTATACTCTAAGTGCACATGGATGGCCTAATATCTATGAAAAATGTCTATTAATTCCCCCTCTTTTTAGGGGAGTTGTTTTACCTATGAAATAACTATCCTTAAACCAATGATGTGTATTAGACTGAGCATATATGATATTTATGTAATAAACCAATATAATTTGTATACATGACATCATAATTTAATAAAATTAGAGCATAAGCTTGTAATGTATGATGTATGTTAGATTTGACATTCAAAATTTTATCAAGATAGATATAGAAATATAAGAATCTATATAAATAGTGAGTCTAAGCATAGTATGAGTAACTACCTAGGGGGATTGGGCATGATGTCCATTAATCCACCCAAGGAGGAAGGAGAGATGAATGAGCCCCTCATGGCATCTAAAATTTAGTTTTAGTGTAATAATCAAGAGACAAGTGTCATGTCCATGATCCATATATGAAATCATACATAGAACACATATGAGGCATAAAAAGTAGGTGAAGGGGGCAAAATACAAGGGAAATGGGCACATGTCACTAAATCTAAGAAATCCATACATGTAAGGACATGTTTAAATGTACACAAATATTTAGAAACTAAGGTTGGATTATATCCACATAGAAGGACATGTTCAAATGACTACATACACAATAAAAAAGGCACACACAAGGACATGGGCACATGGCCAAAACACACATACAATGAAGGAAATTAACATAGAGCTATAGAATAATGGCATATTCAAATGCCCATGAATAGATGTAGAATTAAAGAGACACAATCAAGTATAAAATAATAAATATAAATTTTAAAGTATGTTTGAACATGTGGTATAAATCTCTATAATAGAAAATATTTACATAACTGAGTTAATATTAGTAGTAGTAGTTGGCTAAAAATATGAGTAGCATATAATTATATAACCTAGTAAAGAGGAATCTATGTATAGGTTTTCCCTAATCTGTAGGATGTATCAATTTTAAATATGTGTATCTATGGATGTGCCCCCAATGGGTAGATAGTTTGAAATATGGATTTGTGTGCTAGACCTAAGTCCTATAAGAATCTATGAACACTTGAAAAAGAATATGTGAAGAATTTATGTATGTTAAAAATGACTATACTAAGATACATAGCATATGTAGTACCTAAAAAGTATAAATAATGTAAACATGGATATGTAAATAATCTAAATTTTGTGTTTTTGATAAATATTTGAATTTTTTATTGTTTTGAACATATTTTATTTTTTTTGTGTTTTTTGAGAATAATCTATTTATAAGAAACATGAAAATAAAACTAAATACAAAGACCAAGATAAGAGAAACTTTATACAAGTAAAAAGGAACATACTAATCAACACATCTCATAAGAGAGTCACTATCAATGTGATTTATATAAAATAAAGGAAGAGTGACCACACATGTTGTGTTAGGAGGTATCTGAGATCTATAAATTAGATGTACTAAATAATATGTAGCTAAAATTTCTTGTGGATTGGGGCTATAAATTTATGGAGATAATTGAATTGACATGTGGACTATGGCATGAACTATTTGAATCCTTATGAAAGAGTAAACAAGTGGCCATACTGGTCATGTTATGTAGGAGTAGGAATGGCCTCTGGAATTGATACTTCTCATTGTTTATGTCTAGTAGATAGATTTGTAGACTTTATACTAAGTATATTAATTGACTATCATGTTGAAATTGTGTTCTATTGTGAATTATGTCTTTCAGATATATTAAATAGTTATTATGATGATATTGTGATTTTTTTTGCATTATGTCTTTCATACATATTAATTGGTTATTATATTCACATTATTCTCTAATCATTGTGATCTCTAAAAAATATATAAATCAGTTGTCATACTGAGATTGTGCTCTAATCTTGGTGATTCTTGCCAAATATCTTAATTTATGGCCAAACTAAAACTAGTATCAGGGTTGGTTTATATTTTTTTACCATGTTATTATAATTAGGTTGATCTCTATGAATTTTCTATCATCGCTATTAAATCTATGGTGTATGATATTTCACATAAGTAGGTGTCCTAGAAACCACGTGGCTTGTATGATGAGTAACTAATGGTTCCTTAAAAGGATCATCTTGGGATAACTCACTCATATAAGAGTGTGATCTAGGAGAGCGTGGATAAGTATATATTAATTCCCCATGTGTGAAGCTATAATTCCTCTATCAACACATTGGTTAATATGATATTTGAGTACATAACATTTATTATCCCAATGTCCATTGATTCTGTGATAGTTAAAATAAGGTTTGTTTCTTATTATTTATGAATAATGTGATGGATGATGATTACTAGGATAAAGGGTAATCATTCATATGTCTATTACAGTAAATAATATATTAGGAGGTCTATCTCTATTTGAAAACTATATGGCGCTACTACGAGTGTCCTATGCTCTATCTACTATAGGAGATGTGTAAAGTAGCTCTTTGCCATTATTGAGTATCTTGATTGATTTGTTTCCCACATTTTACTTACTCATAGGTGGATCAGGTGTTTGTACCATATTGGATGACTATGGATTTAGGATATCTAAATCTAAATCTACCTATGAATCCTTCTCAACTAGTCCCAACTTCTTCTCAAATGCCATAGAAAAGTTACATAGATGTCAAAATGAATTGGATGTATCATATAGTAATTTGTCATTAAGAGGGAAGATGAGACCTTTAGCAAAGATATATTGTACCTCAAAAATGTTTAGCTAATAAATCAACTATTTCATGCATGATTTGAATCATAAAATGTAATCACTCACTATTTTTGACTTATCATGGTGTAGTGAAGGAAACCTCTCATAGATGACTTGAGGTCCATTATTTTGTATGTAGTACATGAGAAATACTTATTATAACTCATATTATGCATGTAGTGAACCATTAGGTAGTGAATGATGAAACCAATTTAATTCCTCACCCTTTAAAGTCTATGGAAATAACTATATGAGAATCAAACTAGTAGTGACATGTGCCATAGATTTCCTATAATATTTAAGGTGAAAGTATGGGTCTCCATATCCATTAAAATTTGATAATATTGGTATCTAAAAATTATTTGGTAAATTTGTATTGATATTCTACTTGGAATAGGATTGGCATGAATATCATTATCATCAACCCAAGAGTAGTATTCTTTACTTTCAAGGGTGAGATAGTGTACTTGTTGTTTTAAATCACTCATGACATACATCAAAAAAGATACCTATTGTGAAGGTATATTAACATCATCAATAAGTTTTTTTAATTATTAAATATTATTATTAATTTTATTAATTTGGTACACTACATTAGGCACAAATTTTAGAGAAAGTTGGTTTGCTCTCCATAACCTTTGAAGGGGGGATAGCTTGGACTTGGTGAGAGGGAAATAGGTTATCACCCTTATGGAGGTTAGGATGATAAATTATTTCTCTTGTAGTAAAGGTGTGGGGGGTGAGATAAATTCATTGGTATCTCTTATTTTTTTAATTTTTAAATAATTATCACCTACTAATGGACTAGAAGATAGATTATTATCATGTGAATGTAAACTATGTAAATTATGAACATAAGGACAAGTTTTCTTGTGTTTATTTTAATGAATATTATCATTTTTACTATCATTTGATAAGTAATAAATTTTAACTAAGATATGGGTGAAGTAGGGAGAGAACTAGAAGTAATTAGTAGACTTAGTGTCTTCTTCACCAAATTCATAATAATCATCGTTATTCCAAGGTTCATAAAAATTAGAGTTGAATTCATCTATAGAGGTAAGAGTAGAAGAAATATCATTCACATTATCACTAAGAGAGAGTATAGAATTATATTTTAAAAATTTATTAATATATAATATATCATCGTGTGTAAGTGTAATGCAAAGCATATATTCACTATCTATGAGTGGAATGCATGTATGGTCATTATTTTCAATCTTGGAGTCAAGGGTAGAAGTATCCATTATATATTCATTTGGCACATTATGACATGTACGATTTGGGTTAGAGATATTTGAATTATCTAAATTTTTTATGGAATCACTATGTTGATCTTGAAATATAAAAAAAGGTGACAACACAATATCATCTACTTTAGTTTATAAATATAGAAAAGGTGAAATATCCTATGTACATGTTTTTTGAATTGAATTCTGAAATGTAAAGAATGTGAATTTTTTTGTTCTATTCTAGGAACATCATGTATACTATTACTTGAACCATGAAAATGTAAACTGATTTTATTATTCTTATATTGTTTTAATTTGAATAAGGATGTAGCAAAAGTGGTTAAAAACTAGTATCAAATTCAAACAAAGCATTGCCTATAAGGGGCTCTTTTGGCCTTATGTTTTTAATATGATCTTGAGAATTAGGAGAAGAGAGAGGAGAAAGATAATAAATTTCATCTAATCTATCCTCATCAAAACTTTCATTGTCATGATCATAGTAATCATCATATCCATCTTTAAAACAATAATCATCATCACTATTATAAATGAAATCATTATCATGTTCTAATGTGAAATATTTAAAATATTTCTATCCATTTTTATAATTATGAGAAAAGGTTATAAATTCATCAAATGTTTGAGTGGTAAGAGGCTTATTGGACATCATTTTAAACTTTCCAAGAAAGAGAATTTAAACAGTGAAGAACAACCACACAATAGGTAGAATGTAATATAAAATAGGTATATTTTCAAATATGTTAAATATTCAACCTAATGTATGAAAAATTTAGAATATTATTTGAAACCCTAATGACTAATATATGATTGTATAAGGACCTAGTATGTGGATCTAGGGTTTTTAAGGGTTTATAAACAAAACTTAAGATTTTTTAATTTTTGAAACCCTAATGGAGGAATTGATATGGATGTGTTATGATGTGAAAAAATCAAGAAAAAATAGAATTTAATAAAACCTAATTAAGTACACAAGAATGGAGAAGTCAAACCCTAGGGTATAACTAGGGTTGTTAAGTAATAATTAAAGTTAGGTTCACCAAATGATTTAAATTTTAAGGGATTATGAAATGTAAATATTAGGTTATTAAAGGGTTTGAGAAAAATAAATTAGGATATAAAATATGCAATAAATATAACCATTGACTTGTGTAAGCATTAGTCAAATTTGATATTTATAAAAATAGCAATGAATGACACAAATAAGTCCTTAGCTATAAAAAAACTGAGATGGATGATTTGGAAGTTAAAAAATTGGCAAAAAATCTAATATGAGTGTCATAAATAGGGTCCAAGTATCATAAAACCTCTTAGAAAATAGTGCAGTACCTTGGATAGTATCACACCACACTAGTGTCCTAATTTTAGCGCTAATGTCATTTGTCTATAAACTATGAGATATTTTGGGTTCACCCCTAGCTCAGTTTGATCTAAATGTATTTATTTTGATGAGATCCAATTCACTGTATATTCACTATTTTTTATTGATTTAGGATAAAACCCTATACCTCCATGTTGTTAGGGTATTTGATTGTCACAAGTAGAAAAAGTGTGATGTTAGTTGGGGACACTAGATGTCCTCAACACCCCATTATGTTAAGAGTTTACTATATACAAATACCTGGAGAAAGGATCAATATCGATGTCATTATCCCAATATAAGTGTTGGTGTAAGTGAAATTGAATGATAGTATGAGGGTTAAATTAAATGCTTTAAATGAGGCTTGATATTGGGAATCTATGCATTCTTAAATTAGTGTGGTTGTAGATGATTGTATGCACAAATAGGGTAGAATATGGATTAATAACCTTTATTTTGCACAAATTATTCTATGTTTATTTATCTATTTTTCATCTAATTTCCATCTAGTTTATAAATGGATAAATGTCATGTATATATATTGATCTGGTACTTGTGGAAACTATGGAAAAATGTCTAGGTTGACCCTAGGTGTCTTAGTAATTAAAAATATATCTATTGGGGTTTAAATTAGGCAAGGAAGAATAGAATTATACCTTGGTCACTAGTGAGGTGTGATAGTGACCTTATAGCTACTCTAGTGTCTAGGTGGTATAACCTAAGTTACTAGGTGGATCTATAGGGGAAGGTCTAGGAATAATTTTTGGATTTCTAGAGATGTGTAAGGCTCTCATGAAAGGTAGATAAGTGTCAAAATAGGTCCTTATTAGGTATAGGTCTAAGTTAGGGATGGGTTGTCTCAAGTGACACTAATTACACTCAAGTGACATTTTATATGACTACACATACATAGAGGAAATAATAATAAATATATTAGGGATTGATTGTATATTGTCTATATCACTACAAGAATACAATTGAATGTGAATGACATGATGCCTATGTCAGAGTAGACAAAATAAATGAAAAATATCATGATGCATTACATATTCATGCCATTGGAGGAGATCGAGAATAAATAGATATGTATCCCAATGGAAACCATGGTCAGAAAGCTCACACTATTAAAGTATGAAATTTGGTTATTCATACTTTAATTCATAATTTTTTTCCCTCCTACTTGGCATATATATATCCCATATAATCAAACACCTTAAACATAACCCAAAAATCAAAATTGGCATTGGAAAACCCTCAAACCCAGAAAAACTATCATAAATTTCAATAACATATATGGCCATAACAAAATCATAAGTATCAATATAATTCACCCTCTAATAAATGGTAATATTCATGGTGAGGGAATTAACCTTGGGTCAACCAAAATAATACCTTTAAACAACTTCTAAAATTTCACCTATAATAACATCTAGAATTAATTTTAAGCACTCCCACTCTACCTCCACCAAGATCCCCATAACTGCATACCAAACTTACACCCGATCCAAACAATAAGTCATTGAAAATGACATATAATAGTGATGTGATAAATTATTCCACTTATTTAGTTGAATATGGTTGCATTTAAATTCATTAAAAAAATAATCTCCCAAATACCTCTCCACCTATAATAATGAATCCTCTTGAGGAGGTATCCAACACATAAACTAGTCAACAACCATCCAATAATATCCCTCTTCTTAAATCTAGCACATTGATAAAAAATGTACCACCAAATGCTCCTCCCTTTTTAGAGAGACTCAATCTGAAAAAAAAGAGCCAAAATCATATTTTATTTCATAGATTGGTTGAATAATTTTCATATCAAAATCCATTTGTTTCAATAAACTAACGGTGTTCCCATTTACACTAAAGTTGTTTGAGAACTCTACCTTAATAAACTTGGTTTAAAATGAAAAATATACCAAGAATATCCATGTAGTTTCATACCATATAGATATCATGTTGGGTAACATTATCTAAACCAAATAATTTGACCCAAACAACCTAGTAATTGATGTTTAAATCAATGACACCCTTTATCAAAATAATTTGATTTATTTAGTATCAACCATTAATGACATGACAAAACAAAATATGAGGAAACTTAGACTTTTAGGAATTCATGAAACACCCACTATTATATAGATGGTAGATTTTTTAACTTTAAAACCCAAAGGAGTCATGATGAAACTTGTTATCATGGTAGAATCATGAGAATATCCTTACAATTTCATAATATTATAACCCAAATCAAACCTAGGTAGATACCCTTTTATCTTAGGTAGACCTTGGATGGATAAAACTAATGAATTAATTGGTTATAATTTAGGTAACATGTTCATTTCTAAGGGAAACACCATGATTAAACTAATTTTATACCTACCTACCCAACCTTCATCAAATGGATATAAATATTTGTGGGTAGAAGTTTAGGATGATGGAAAAGTTACCTTACAAATCCTTCTCACTATTGAATACAACGCTTTATTACAAACATAATAGGAAGATGGAGTCACTTCCAATGTCATATAAAACATGTATACAATATACCAACACACTAATAACCACTTTTAATGCACACATTTTCCCCTTTTTAGTATATTACCTAAAGAAGACTCATTAGACATAAATGAGAATAATAAGATATTTCATCATTTTCCACCACACACTTGCTAGCTTGGAATTCTTTGAGGGAATATAGAATATATGAAAAAAATAGCAAAGCAAGTGGGAATTCTACCTAGAATACCCCTCAATATTAACAATAAATTCCATCCTAAATAGGAAAACCAACTAATCACCATGATTTGAAAATGTACAATTTTTTTCATGTGACTATCATGATATGCAAGGAATACACCCAGATATTTTCATTCAACATATACATTAAAGAAGAGTATAAACCCATTAGGCAACCTCAATGAAGGGAAAAAATTATTGTCTAGTAAATTATAAAAAGTTAATTATAAAAATTCTTATATGTAGGATTCATCTATTGCATATTTGATATCTAATGGGTCTCTCCACTTGTCATTATATTTAATAATAATATAAAATGGTGCATCTGTATGCACTATAGATAATTAAACATTGCCATAAGGAAATATCACCTTCCTCTCCCATTCCTTGACCATGTTTTTGACACCCTATATGGAAAAAAATAATTATCTTTCCTTGATGGTTTCAATTTATGTAATTATGAGATTTGGCTAAGATATCATAACATGATTATAATGACTAATAAAATCACTCTTAATTTAAAAATCAAAATTAATGAGAATAAACTATATTTTTATCAAGGATACAAAATTAATGAGGAACACAAATGTAAATGCATGAATTGAATTAACTAAATTATATTATAAAGGGGATATTTAAGTAAAACCAAACTAACATACCATTCATAGGATTATGATAAGTGTTACGATCATATGAGGTGAGACAATAGTAAAAAACCCTAAGTAAACTTAACTTGAATAAGTGTGAATGGAACCTAAGAGTATAATTGGTCATGTAAATAACCATGTTCACATCTAATAGTGGAACTAAATATAAAATAACCCTATTTTCAGCAACACCCCCACCCTAAATGCAAATTAAGGGGAATACATAATGAAAAGTGTAAAAAACAATGGGTCTTGATAACAAGGCCTGATGAGGCACCCATGTACAAAATGATCCCCTAAAAATAGAAGATAAGGAAAAAAACCATAGGAAAAAAATCTTCCCCACATGAGAGGATGATAGAAGAAGGTCATGTGACTCCTTGAAGTAATGCCATGTACTCCTAAGAGAGTTTTTAAGTGATATAACTTAATATTAGTGAATATTTTGGTAAATATATTAACAACTTTCTCTACTATATGATAATAATCTAGATCAATGACCTAATCATGAATAAGCTCTCTACTATAGTTTATGTAGATATATATGTGTTTGATTCACTAATGATGAACCATATTCTTTGAGATATGAATGGTACTATGGTTTTCAAAAAGGATGATAGTGTCCATGGAATGGTGATGCTAAATTGAGTCAAAATATTCTAAAGCCAAATAACCTCAATAGTGATAATAAAAAACCCCTAATACTTAGCCTTAATAAAATATAGAGAACTAAGATGCTACTTCTTACTCTATTAGCTAATAGTGATTAAACCAATGTAAAATTTGTTACCAAATGTGGACATATAATCCTTAGAATAACCAACCTAATCAAAGTTTGTATATCCAACCAAGTCTATGATAGTCCCTATTGCATAGTGTATCCCATTTTAAGGATTTCAATGCATGTAATGCAAGATGAACTTGGTCAATTTACAATGAAATTCATTTGGTTTTTGACTAAATTGGGAGACCATGCCAAAATAAAATTAAATGCTAGGGTGAATGTGCATCAAATAGATGAGGCTCCCAAAAAGTTTATGATATAAAATGGCATCAAATAGTGGATTAGAACACTCTTCCTTAAGATTACCTCTTAATATAAATTTATTTAGTACAAGCTTATAATTGGCCATGTGGAATGGAGGTGGAATATCAAGAGCATACGTGGGTCGAGTAAGATTTATCCCAAAATAAAATTAAGTGATATAAATTGTGATAAAGTAGAGAAAAATTCCCAAGTTCATCATAGAAAATTGATCGTGCAATGTAGATTTGACTCTCGCAATGATATATTAAAATCTCCCAATAAGAATTAAGTCATCAACCTCTAGGACCAAAATAAAATAAGATTCATCATATCACATAATGTATACATTAGGATCTAAATTGTAGTGTAATAATATGATTGAGATAATAAAGGGTTACATCTTGGCATACCAAGCCTATGGGTATTATTTGAGGCCATAGAGAGACCTACACAATATGAAAACAAAGTAAGAGCCCTCCATGAATCTTTGTGGATACTCAATCTAAATATCCTCCTGAAGATCAACATGAAAAAAGGTACTCTTTGTATATATATAATGTATAACCCAACCATGAGATAAAATAATAGAAACATTCAAGTGAATGGAATTCATATTAGTAATAGGGGAAAAAGTCTTAGTTTAGTCAACACTAGGAACTTCTGAGAACCCTTTGTAAATAAACTATACTTTGAGCTTATCACCATTTTCATCTACTAGATATTTGTTTTAGGACATCCACTTCCAATGAACCATTTTACTTCTATTAGGATGTGATACTAATTCCAAAGTGTGGTTTCTCATCAAAGAACTATAATTTTCCTCCACTATTGGGCCCGACTCACAAGATTAGATTCTTCATTAAAATATTTTTAATTAGAAGAGAAAATAGTGTACACTTTTGGAATATGGTGACATTATTACCAAGTCCTTCAAGTGTATAAAGGATTCCTAACATAGGATCTTTTTGATCAAATATTTTATCAATCCCATCAAGGTGATGATTAATATGGGGTTAAATAAGTAGATTATATAGCCAAGCAATATGAACCTTGTGGAGGTGGAGGTGAAGATGAATCATCTGAGTCACTATCATCTGAGTCCATTGTGGATGGAGGAGATGAAGTATGAGAGAATACGGGATGAAATGTTTCCTTGAACTGAACACTCCTCTCAATGAAAACATATTTCATATATGTATAAGAGAAGTGATATCCCTTGACATTATTAAGGTATCCAAAAAAGAGGTAGGACCAAATTTGTGTTTGTAAAACTTTGCATTTGTTTGAAGAAATATATGCCAATACAAAGGAGACAAAGACTTAAAAATGACAAACAATAGGTTTTTACTACACCAAAATTCAAAAGGAGTCATGTATTTCAATTCCTTATTGAAAACATAGTTTTGAATGTGAGCAAAATAGTTAATAGATTCAAACAAAAATTTAAGACCAATAAAATGAGCATGGATCATGTAAGTTATGATATTTAATTCAAAAACACTATTATGTTATGGTGTGTATACAAAAATATGTTTAAGGTTGATCCCTTAAATAGTGTATAATTTATCAAGGTGATGATTCACATATTCTCAACCATTTTATGTGTAGAGAATTTTGTCAGGTTTCCTAGACTACTTCTCATCATGAGCCTTTATGTCTTGAAAACAATCAAAGAAGTCACTCTTATGAAATAAGTAGAACTAAGTGTAACATAAGTAATTATCAATGAAATTGAGGACATAACAAGTTTTATTAAATCAAAAGGTGAGAAAGAGACCCATCATATCACTTTCAACCAACTTAAGGACTTATGAATCCATCCAAGACATCCCTTTATTGAAATTCTCCTCTAAAAGCTTGCCAACTATATAATATAAAAATATACCATTTGTAAATTGGATATGATGGATTCTTGTTACCATATCCTTTGAGCTAAACTAATTATGGTAGCAGTAGTTGTGATGGCCAAACTACTCATGCCATAGTTTACTCACCAAATATCTATGAATGAGTAAAAAAGTACAAGGTGAATGTTTAAAAAATGGAGGAATACTAATAGTCAAGACTCATGATCAAATTTTCCCATTGAACTAAGGAATTATACTCAAGATCATTAATTTATAACAATTCAAAGGAAACATTAATTTTATTTCCATTCCCAAGATGAGTGATTTGGTAGACTAAAATGAGGTTATCACATAAATCATGAGCAGAAAGAACATTTTCAAATGCACCTTCATGCATCTAAATTGATCCTTTCCTAACAAAATCCACCATTGTATCATCTCTTGTGAGAATGTGAGGAAATAAGTAAGGTTATAAAGAAGAAAATTGTTCCTAATTAGAACCCATATGATGTGTATCACTAGAGTCAAGTATCCATTATTGTGAATATTTTCTTGTCATAATATTTTCTTGTCCTTTTCCCTTTATTTTATAGTGAAATAGTAGAATGATATGATTCCTTTGTGTGGGAGGATGAAAATTGATGTGATTTTTCTTGAGAATATGTTTGAGTTCATCAGTTTGATTAGCATGAAATTATTGCTCATCATGAACAACTTTATTTTAATATGAACAAGTTGGTTGTTCCTTATTTTGTAAACTAATTTTCTATAATATTTATACTTTGTTGGAATATGATGTGATCAATTTTTATGAATTTTTAATCTCAAAAATAGAAATGGGTTAACCTAAATTATTATAGTCCTAATACACCATTAGTTCTCATGGTTGTCATTCACCCTATGAGATTGGGTTATTCAAATAAGAACACTATCTTCTCATGTTGTAAGATGCTTGATGTTTCTCCTCACATCTATTTCAAATTTTATCAAGTGTTTTGATAATGTTTGAACATGTATAAAGGCCCTTGGTTATCCTTGAGAGATCTTAAAATTCAAAAAATGCCATGGTAGAGGTGAGTTGATGAGGCAACCTAGTTAATGACCGTGAACACCTTTGATCTATAAAATCATATAAGGTATGTTCATTTTCAAGATTTTAAGAACATAATAAGAGTGTTTTGGAGGCCAATTGATGTTATTATTAGGTCCTAAAGGTCTCCTCATATGTGTTAGCATGATATTCATTTGTTATTCCTTCTGAAGGTCATGTATGTGTCTTAAAAGTAATATTTTGACCATAATTAGACCTTATTTGACCCTGATGGGCCACTAAACCATAGTTTATGACTTTAATGGCTTTCATGAGCTTAATTAGGTGACCACTAAGGGGTTTCATGAACCATTAAAGCCTTTCCCACAAAGGTCAATGCTTAAATTACCTCTAATGGGCCTAATAATGCTAATTTATGCCTTTTTAGCTTCCCTAATTCATACCATAGACTTTAAAACATCACTTGACTCCTAAATTCCCTCCATAATTCTCATTAATAATGTATTTTGGTTTGAAACATGAGAAATTATAGGTTTTATATGTTTTCCAAGTGGTACAGATATGTATTATGAAATGACTCAGGTGGAGTCAGGGATTTGTAGGGAAAATTATATAGTTAAATGTGTGAAAAAAATAGAGTGATTTCATTTCTAAATAGATAAAAACTAACCCACCTTACCATCAAACTCATTGACATAATTGGAGAGTATATTACGTATGTCCTCAGACTGTATGGAGGAGAGAGAATGAGGACCCAAGCTTTTAGACATAGGAAGTTGACTTAGTTTTCATTCATGGTCATTAGTTTTATTATTGGTCCCCTAAGTTATTTGAACACTCCTTAACAACTTAAGGGGTCTAAGGATCATCCATTTCTACACAAGCCAAATAGAACAAAATGATTTTCATGGGTTTCTAGCTTGTTTGGCTAAACTAATGGTTATTCATATTTATTCAAGTATTTAAAGAACATCTCATGGATTATTTAGTTTTTGGACACATGTGTAAGCTTATGGAACTAAAAAAACATATATAATTTCAAGATATGTATTTTACAATAGGATTTGTATAGTAAGCAGAGTGTTGAGTGCTCTCACTAGAGGAAGTTGACAATATTGAAAGATCAATTGGGTGTTTCAAACTTCCCTATATCTCTTTGATAAAGAATGTTTTTCACATTATCCTCTTATCATCTTAGGGTTTATTCAAGGAGGTGATATATTTTCATATAGAGTTCATTTCATCGAAGGACTGTGTGTTGTTCAATGGTGCCCTCAAAGATTTTAGACATAGTCAATAACATGAAGTAGAGCATTGAAGTCATGATAAGTAATCATCATATCCTCATGATAATTTTCATTAAATTACATGATAGAATTAGATGACTTGAAACTAATTTCATACATCCAAATATTACATAGCCAATTTATAAAAATTTAAGGCTTCTTAGCCAATGTTACGATTTCTCAAAGATTCATAGGTTTCATTTTCTAATTGTATATGCATTTTCCTATTCTCCAAAGTGCCATGGATTTATGGGTATGAATATTAGGGTATACAAGGTTATTTTATGTTGTCTTCAGTTGGTTTATATAATTAATTTCATTTTAATTTTATACATATTCCATTTCATGTTATTTTCACCATATTTCAACCCTACCCCCCATGTTCAACCTCATCCTGCTCCATAACCATCACCATAAACTCATCCAACCTTAATTCCAAGTTTTAACCATGTGAAACAAACTTATATAGCCCTTGTTACCATAAAAAAACATGATTTTATAGGATGATAGAAATATATGTCCATTCATACCCTACTGAAGAAGGAAATGGTGACCTATATGAAACTGTTTTGAACCCACTCTATAAAAACCTTCAAGAGAACTATGTTTGGACCACTCATGGGTGTAGACAGAGGTATGAATAATGGATTTGATATATTAAATAAATTAATGATAATTTTAGCATGTCACAAGGGTTGAAAATAACTAAAATTCACTTTTTTCATAGAATCTTGTTTTTCAAATCCTATAGATAATAAACACAGGCAAATGAGTGCATATAACTTTATTGGTGCATATTTAGACATCCATATTACCTAGGTTAAGAGATAAAACTCATAAAATAAGGGGAAATATTCAAACTAAATAATAATAAAAATCTTTATGATTATCCCATCTAAGGGGGAAAAGGACACCAAATATAGGCTTGAGGGTAACACATGCGTAATTAGGCATAAACCCTAAGCCTAAGAAGGGGAAGGTATGCAAAGAAAAGAGATGTTGAAAAAATATTATTTGAGAGTGTCCATAGTATTTAGGTATGATAAAAATCTCATCACCATGGGAATCTCAAGAAATAAATGACAAAATCCTACATAGAACCCTCATGTTACTAATCACTCAGAGTTGTAGGTAGCCTACAACTAATCATGTCAAAATTATTATTTGAGGTCTTTTTAGGTATAAAAACTCCTTAAAATTTAGTAAAAATTATCATTATGAGTGGTTAAAGGCATCCATTCTCCTATTTAGGTTATAAAAATAGTTGGTATACCCACTATTTGGTTCGAGACCTACCCTAGTTTGATGACAGTCATTTTTTAGGTTAGATAGTGACTTGATGTTCTAAATGGCTTGAAGTTAGATTAGAATTCACAAGTGGTTATTAAGAAATATAATATTATGTTAAAGGTCTTCATACACACTGTAAGGGAAGCAACATTCATGGTGTAAGTCATATACCCTTGAGGGTGGGCTAAATAAGATAGATCTAAGCCTAGTCCTAAACCCTACTACCATATTGAAGAATCTACGAATCCTTATAAAAATTTTGATGGCCAAAAAGGATGTGGAAGATTTATTTAGGTCCTAATAAGATATTTTCAATTGAAGGGAATAAATAAAAGGGTTAGAATTACTTTAAAATCCTACATGTGTCATAAAGCCCCAACACAACCAATTTGAGATGCAAAGTCAAGTGCTTGTATACTCTACCATAGAGAGGCTCAATATTAGGTTCCTTTTGGAAATTTAAGTACCCATATGAAATAAAAATACATGAAATAATGATAGGCATTAAGGGTATAGGTTTTATGAGTGATCCTTAAGAAGTTAACTTGTTTAAATTGACTAATAAAAAGCCCAAAGGTCACCTTTCAATGTTACTCTCTCCACACACCTTCTACATGGAATCCTAAGCTATTAAGGGAAGATGAAGGGATCAATACACTATATATTCATGGAAATTAGTTTTGGTTTCAATGTTCATATGATATGAACCATCATTAAGATGGTGGAGGCCTTAAACCCTTCTTAAACTGTAGATAGTACCTGATGGTGATTTATTACTTAAAAACACATCCATATGGAGTTGTTCAATTATAAAATGGTCTTTAAGGTCCCCTTAGGTATTTTAGGCATAATTATGACCCATTAATTATAATGTGTAGGGATAAGGTTGCATGTAATAGGCCCAAGAAAGCTAATTTGGGACTAAAAGAAAATAAATGAAAAGTGTTTATGTGCACCATGAGGTTAAGGAGAGAAAATGGATCCTAAGATTATAAATATCCATCTAAACATCATATACAACAATATTCATGACTAGTTTTGTTACAAGATAGACCTAGATGTTGGGATTAAGACTTATATGCATTTAATAGAATCCAAATGGCCTAATCAAAATAATGTTTCTATTTTATGTAACTTATAAATTTATATTCATATTTAAAACATGGTAGATGTGCCTCATAACCCTAGGGTAAGGGCCAAAATTTAGGGTTCATGTGTTTAGATAGACTGGTCTAATACTTGCATTAGAGTAATGCCACGAGAAGGTAGAGTAGAGATCAAATTAAGAAATAAGGATACCTCATATATTTATGGAGGAGGTTAGCATGGTGTTTATGAGTCTTTTAGTTAATTTAAATTCTATGAGAGTCCATAAAGTTATCCCTTTTGACCTATAGCCACCATAACACTACTCAAGAAGCATGCTTCCCTTCAAAATTGTATGGAAACTCTACATGGGAGGATAAACACTTCAAGAGATGTAAAGGGGTTTGTTAATATCAATTAGTTCAATTGGTTTAGAGGTTCAAGCCCTAACCTCTATAAACCATCACTAAGATTCCCATGTACCTTTAAACCCCTTTAAAACCCTAATAAGGACTCAACTAGAGAGATTTAATGAGAACTACATCCAAACATGCATAAACCATTTGTCAAACACTTGAAACATGTTTTCAACTCAAAGGAGGCCATGTCAATGGCACTTGATTGTGTGGAGGTTATATTAACACCTCCATAAAATGTAAATTTTTAGGGTTTTAAGTGGAAAATGGGATGAAGGACCTAATCAAGAATTATAAACCATGGAAAGTGTGAGTTTGAGACTTGTTCTACTCCCCCAAAGATGGAAGTCTTCATATATGTGCTTGTAAGTATCTCTATTAACTTCTCCTAATAAACCAATCTATTGGGCTAATATATAATGGCCTAGTCATGAAAATTATATGAATTTGTAGATGAAGGATACTTGAAGGATCTAAGTGATAATATAGAGGGTTAATCTAATTAGTAGAGGAACTTGTAGGTGAGGCCTACTTAATCAATAAGTAGAATGTCCTAGTGGGTGTAGAATGGAATTATGAGGTTAATGAGCCACCTTCAGACTTTTTTAACTATACATTAAGGTGAGAAGACCCCATGTTTAAGATCATAATGAAGGAATGGAGGAAGTTTCAAATCCAAGTGAACATGTACATGGAAGAGTGGGTTGATCAATGCCTCTTAGAGTCCTAATCACACCTCATTTTTACTTTGTAACTATAATTAGAGGAGTAATAGATTATTTTGGGTGTGGTCATACTTTATATGAAGTCAAATAAGGTAGTTATAGTCTCTATACCTCACCTCAATGCCAAAAGGGAGTCATTAAAGAGTGTTAATGTATGGAATGAGTGATTATGACTTCTATAACTACCATATGTCCACCTTCATATTTATATAGACTCTTATATGCCTATATCCTTATTTCCTCTCTCATGAACATTATAAATATGGAGGAATTGATCTCTTTGTTCTTATCCCTTGGCTGGGTGGAGCAAAGCTTTGCTAAAATTATATCTTATGCCTTTAAATCAATAAATAAGAATAGTTAGAAACCTTTTGTGTGAATATTAGTGTGTATTGTGATAGTTGATTTATATAATTTATGAGTTTTACTATATTTTTTAGGTTTTTACAATAACCTAATGTCATATTTTTAGTCTATGTAGGTTGTGTGAAATGTTTATAGGTAGAAGTGTCCTTGAAGTTAAGCTAATAGTGTCATGTGTAGACATATGTTATTAGACTTCAAGTTACAAAACTTCCACTCAAAATTCACATGAAATATTCATGCCTATGACTATTTTAAGAGGTATGATCAAATTTTATTTTTCATCATATTCATAAGTGTGTCTAAGGAAAAAATTAAGAGAGGATAGTCACATATTGGTACATCACCACTATTAATGTAGGTTTATTTATAAGATTTCATATTTACTCTTTTCATCATAATGTAATTAGGTATTAAATAGATAAATTAAGTGATAAATCAAGGAATTTATCCCCATAATATATAAGTTTAACCTAGACTATAGGTATCCCACAACCCATAGGTCAATTCTATGTTAGTTTAAGTTTGAGGTGGATTCGAATAGTCTTCTTCAAGAGGGTGAAACTTGGGTTGATAATACTTCTAGCATGCCTTGTGGGACCATGTTTCATTTTCCATAATATATGATTTAACACCTTTAGAGGATGTCTAAAATTTAAATACATTCAATGGTATATATGTAGACAGTTTCATGGAAAAGGTGTTAATTAGATCTTCTTCAAAAGGTAAGAATATTGAATTTGTTTAACTATCATTGGATATTTATAGAAGAAATAGGTTCCATAATTTTAATCCTAATCCTAAACATCCCAGTTCTCCTAATTCTCTCAATTCTACCCAAATAGGTTTTGTTGTAAGTTCTCTAATCCCAATGATTAGGCCTAGGCTGGAAGTTTTTGTGCTTTTAATGGTAAAATTCCCTTGAAACTTAACTAGTTTGATGATATCCCTTATACATCCATTAAAAATTTCCCCTTTTTCATAGGAGATAACTCAAACACCCCTATAGATCACATAGTAGACATAGCCAGTCCATGCTTAGTGCATAACATAACCTAAGAGAATGTGGCCATGATACTTTTGGAAACTTATTTGAGAGGTAATGCACTCTAGTGGTATAGGGGTCTCACACCTACATCTATAAACACAATGGATGAGTTTGGAGATAATTTATGTAAACACTTTGAGGATAGAAGTGACCATGTCTCCTTGGTAGAATAACTCACCTAAATCAAGAGATCCCCCAAGGAATTCATGGTATATTTCAATTATAGGTTTAAAAAAACTATGATAAGATTCCTACCATCATCAATCCCACTCCTAATTATGCCTTATTGTATTAAGGGCTTTAAACTCTATTATAACTATGATGATATAGTTAATGGGGAGAATACCTTGCTAAAAACCTATGAGATTACCTTAAAAGCATAAAAATACCTAATTCAAGTAGACAAACTTACTCCTAGGCCTCTCATGTCCTTATTCCTAGAAATTCAACCCCGTATCCCCACCATTGCTCCATTATTAGCCCCAAATAATTATGATTAGTATAATGGAAACTAAATATATAGGTTGGCTAAGATAGAGGGACTACTTAAGGCCCAAATCAATAAACTAGTAGCCTTAGAAAGGAAACATAGTCCACATTATAGTCCCTATCAATCCCCTTACTAAAAACCTTATCAATCTTAACCATATAATAGGCCCCCTTATCAACCTAATCAATAAGGCCAAGGGTAGATTACACAAGCTAGACCTTAAAATGGTTTTAGTCTTAATACTTTTATTAATTCTAGGGCCTTGGTGCCAACTCAAAATAGCTATACATAAGAAGGTCAATGGTGTAATCCATGGGGTCAATTAGGTGAGATGATAATGAATCCAAGTGGTGAAGGATGTTAGACATCTTATATGCAGTAGGGTCCTACCTTTCAAACACATGTGAACATGGCTAATATTGTCATCAAATTTAAAGCTCCTTTAATTTGATGAAAAATTGAATCATCTATTAAGTTTGTGGGAACTTTCAAAAGAGATGAATCTCTAGGATTAGAAGGGCTAGTTCCCTAAATTTTTTCTCTAAGTTCCTATCACCTAATCTAATGCTTGTTCATGAAAAGAGTTAAGAGTTTGCATAAAATTAAAAATATATTAGAGAGGTGATCCACAAATATATATCCCATAGACTATCATAATTCTACTAATCAACAATGTTTTCTATGACCAATTCCATGCATTAAAGGATCCTAACATAGTGTTTCAATGTGAAGGTAACATACTTGAGACAATCAACAAGATACTTGACCTAGGGGAAGATTGTACACCATAAATAAAATTTCATACTTGAAAGACATCCTATTATGTTCAACACTCTTCACATTACCTTTTAACGTAAAAACTCTTGCTTAAACATGAAGGATAAAAGGAGTAAGGATGATAGTATCACTTAGCTCCACTATACATCACTCACACACTTAGGAAAAAATGTTCAAAACTCATAATTATACTTGTATTCAATTTTCAAAATTATATTTTAATGCAATTTTATCAAGGATTTTCCATACCATCTTTGGTCTCTTTTATAATGGTGAAAATGGCTCAATTTATAGAACTTTGAGGAAGAGAGAGAGAAGGGGAGTCCAAGAGGCATAAGGTGAAGGGTCCAAAATATAACGTTAGTTAAAATTAATGTGGATGAGGAAATTTGGTGATCCATGAAACATCAAGAGCAACAAGTGTCATTTCCAATCATTTAGGACCTATAAAATTTGAAGAAACTCCTTTTGCATAGAAAATTAACTTTCATGATTAGCCTCCTAAAACTATCTTATAACTACAAATGATCAGGTATAATGATGGATTTTATTAATAGGCATTAAAAATAAGCCCTTACATGCATTGGGGTGTCCCTAAACCACTCATGATTATCTGTCCAAGCATAATCATCTTTGGTAGTCTTAAGATAGCCCTTTTCTACACACCTCTCACACTTGGATTCTAAAATATCTTCAAATTTTCAATATTATCAATAAAATAATAGGTATGACATGTTTTCCAAGTGTCTATGGCATCAATTACAATAAAAAAGCCTTAAAATGATTTCCAAATGAAGATTCACCATTTTCTCTAAGTCTTTCATAGTTGGTTCACTAGAATGAATAAAATGGTATAAATAGTAGGAAAAATTAACATAATATAAACTTTAACCAATGACTATGATGACTTATAAAAAATCCTAAACTTTCCTCCAAAAATTATTTGGTATCTTGAAAGTTCAACAAGCTTGCAAAACACAAAAAATAGTCAAAATAATCCCTATTTTTCCCTATTCCATATATATTTGTACACCTAAGTCACATTTGAATAATATTTTTAGATTCCTCTACATCATCCAAGTGTTTCCATGGTAACTCTATATCTTCTAGTTTCTCAAATTGCCTCATCTCCCTAATCAGGTCATTATGGAAGTTTTGCAAGGGTTTTGAAGTGGTTCTCATTATTAGCATTCATTGATAGCCATAAAATTTTTAATTATGATAAAATTATAATTATGGATCCTTAGGGACCTCCTTAAACATTTTATAATGGCTCAAGGTCTGATCAAAATCCTGGTGGAAGTTCTAAGCACTTGAAGTTGACATTCGAGCTCATTTTTTGCTCCCTAGTGGGATCTAAATGATTCCTAAGCTAAAAATGACTTCTTGGAGACTTTGATTTAAAAATAAAGGTTTTAAAATATATTTATATACCCTAAAAAATTCCTCTAACCATTATAATGGATTTATAAAATATTGAAATGGAAATTGACCCCTATTTAGTTTTAGGCCTAGACCTTGCCAATAGGTCTGCCTACATCTTTTAGCTCCTCCTGACCCTCACATAGTTATCTTTTAAATTTTATGGATTAAAAACACCCAAAATACATATATAATCATAAATTTATTATTTATAAATCATATATTAGGTTGAAAATGGATGACCTTCAAATTGGCTTCTAGCCCTAAGGCTTTCCTTCACACTTGACTATAAGCCTTATTGTGTAGGGTGCCATATTTTATATAATACTTATATAAAGGTATATTATGTTCCTAAATTTTATAATATCTATTAAAAAATTATTTATTACTAATCCAATTGGACTTTGGTTCACCATTCTTCACTTTTCCCCAAAATGCCATTCTTGTGCATGATGGGACTGCCCCTGCTCTGAGACAAAACATAGAGTATTAGGCATATTTATTTAGGAAAATTGAGTATTTAAAAAAATAAAAAAGGTAATAATTACCAAATTTACCAATTTTTTTTGTTTTATTCAATGGTTATTGGGTCTTACCCTCTCAATCTTCTCAAAAAGGGGGCAACAAACATTGTTTTTTGCATGTTTTGTTCAAACATCCTTATGAATTCTCCTTCAATAATTATTTGATTCATAAAAGTTGTTCATTAAGTTTTAATATCCTCATTTAATTATTTTTTAACGTATGGATCCACTCAAAACCTCTCCTAAGTGGAATACCCAAACTCACCTCTTTAAACAAGGCTTTCCCTACCCTGCCTGTACGAACTGAGTCTATTTTTCTATGAGAAAAGGGCCTTGGGTGGATTTAGAATTTTTTTTCCATATAATTTCCTTAATTTTATAATTATTAATAAACATTATACTATTAAAAACTCCCTCTTCCTTCCTTGGGCATCAAACTCTCACGATGTTCCTCTCAATTAGGACCCTGCCTGTTTGTGACAGTGAACATGGTGCTTTTGTTTTAGACACCTTTATTTGGAGGTTATAATGAAGGTGTAAATAAATTTTGTTTAATATTTTAACCATATAATTATTCAAATTTTAACCATTCTTTTTACCTAGCATTTTGACCCTTTAGGGCTTTCAGTTGCTTCACTATCCTTCATGGACTGAGATAATCCCAGGACCCTTCTTATAGGTGATTTTAGGGTGAGAATGGCATGTAATTAATATTTATTGATGATTTTACAACATATTTTATATAACATGAGTCATTTTTTTTTAAAATTTTAATATTATCAATTTTAAAGTGCTTTAACATTTTGTCAAGTGCCATAAACCTCATTCCATTGTCTGCTCAGCTATAGGTGGCTATTTATTCATTCAAGCCTATAGGTGTCTTCTAGGTCAAGAATAGAATTTTTTATGGATCATGATTATTATTTTTAGGTATTTTTTTTCTCATAAACCATAAAATTTCTTCACCTTATTCATGTTTATACCTATTTCATAAACTTTGACCTTTCTGCCTGTAGGTGATTCCTTATAGTCCTATGTACAAATAGAGGAGTATGTATTAGGGGTTAAGAGATTGAATTCATGTTGTATCATGTAAATATAGATTATATTAATACTTTTTACCTATTTTCATCAATATAATTTTATGTAACAACTTATAACACCATTATGAAGAGAAAGGCAACCTTTTGATCAATGCCCTATAGACAACACTGCCATGTTTCAATGATTTTATAGCCATATTTGAGGGTCTAAATGACCACATTCCACTATTAATTTATTCTTGAAACTCTGGGAAATATTTTTTTGGTATAGATAATATACCTCCACCCAATTTCAGTATTTAAACCCTTTTATAGGTGTACTTTGAGAGACCTACAAAAACCCCTCAGGCCTTTATTTGGTGTTTTTAGAGCAAAAGGGCTTAAATACAATCCAACCTTCCATTTGATGTTTTGATATTTTAATTTGTAAAACTATAATTATAAATAGGTTTTTATATTCCTTTACATATCAAGTATCCTCAAATTATATTAATCAATTAGTGTAACACATCTATAAGGCATATCTATGGCATCAGTTGTAGATGATCATTTCCTTTATACAGGCAAAACTAAGACCACTCTCTAAGTTTGAAAGTTTTTAGCACCTACATGCCTCCATAAAATATTAATTAGACATTAATATTTTCAAGAGGTTATGTACCATGTCAAACCTTCAAACTTACATTTTTGACATTAGCATGCTCTTGTAGATGGAGTTCTTAAACTGTGATATACAACAAAATCATGGAATGATAACAAAAAATGCAAGGAATAATTTAAAAACAACATGAGAGAAATTTAAACACTTTAATTACCAACATAAAGTATGATAATTTCCAAAACAATGATAAAACATCACATCTAATGTGAAGGAAACATTTTCAAAGCAATTGAGATGACTGTGAATGCAAACTAGACATTTTGCAAGCCTAAAAGATGTTTTATCAAAAAATTGAACTATCCAAAACAAGATTAATCATGGAAACATATTGAAAATAATTTATAGACACCTAAAATACAAAAATCCATAAATCCAAAGCAATAAACTCTGAGACAAGCTCAAACAATGACCCCCTCATGGTTGAACATGCATAAAAAGCTTCATGTAATTAAACTAATTGTTCATAAAGGAGGATACACCAAATCTAAAGTTATTTTTATGAAAATTAATTGAAATTATATTAATATACACACCTATAATAACTCCTCCCAATTCCACTTTTTTGGCCCATGCCAAGTGCATGAAGTTACTCCTTTGCTTGCCAAGTGAAAATAGAGGAAAACAAGTTGTAGATGAATCTTTTTGAAATCTTATTGAAAAATAGGCATTGAAATGTATTATGGGAGGTAAATAGTTACTCTTACAATTTTTTTAGAATATGATGGACTTGAGAAGTTCATACAAGTGCCCAAAAGCTCCTATTTTTGAGATAAAACTACCATCCACTAAACATAACTACTTATTGTCTAACAAATAACTATTATTGAAATTATCCTAACATGATCCATTTTTAAAATCACCTTGATGTCAAATTTTCTTTCATGAAAATTTGTAGAAGTCATTAAATGTGGTAAAATATGATCAACAGGCAGCTTTTTCCACATGAGACATAACCTATAACCAATTTATGACTTGTAAACATATTAAAATATATTAAGGACCACCTTAGGACACTTTGAACTTAATTTTACTCTTTTAATACCTTTAAATATGGTTGATCAACCTTTGACGTTAGTTGATTAGCCTAATACATAGAGGGTGGAATTCAATAAGGACTAAGGAGAGGATGAGTATGATAATAAACCAACATCAAGCCCTATAATACATACGGGAAACTTATTAAAATTTAAAAATAGTATGGGTTGAGCAAAATTTAACTTGGGGTAAATTTTTTTCAACATTCTTGGTAATTCCTAGGGGTGGCATGCCAACTATGCCTAAGACCAATTGCCTAATCCTTCTAGTGGGCATGTAGTCACACATATGAGCACTCATATTGACATTAATAGACCTTTAATTTAACATAATAAAAATATAATTACACAAAAAACATAAATAAATAGCAACACACATAATACAAAAGCAAAACACAAAATAAAGACACACTTGTGGTACTAAACACTCAAGGAACACAAAGCACAACTAAAAACAAACTAGTATGTACATCCATCTTGATCATACTCCCTTACTATTCAAAATGGGAGTATATTTAATTATTTATTCTCATTATATGAATGATAATTCCATGTATGATTATTTTTGGGTGTGATGCTAGATGACTCATGTTTTCTCTTTGTTCCTTGACTTGTCATGTCACTTGATGAAGTCATCTCAAACTAGTCTCCCAAGTAGTTGAAGTCCTCTTGGTTTTGGAAACATGTCTCACATGTTTTCCCACTTGTATCCTCATATCAAATTTTCATGTCTATATATGTGATATCTTTTTAAAGTTCATGTCTGCTTGAAAGATCTCATCTTCTTTCTTTATTATCAAACCTTCTTCAAATTCTCCAAGAAGTATTGTATCATGGAAATATTGAAGTGTCTCTTTATTAAATTCCTCTTTTATGATGGTGGAGGTAGTTTTATGATTGATTGTAGGATCAATCCTCAAATCACCTTCAAGAGGCCTAAGCTCATCATATATTATTCCATCCTAATCCAAACTCTCTTCGTGATATTACTCCTCAACACATACCTGCTTTCCAAATTCTAGCTTGTCATGGCTTATGGTCTATTCTATAGGACTTTTAGGCCCCTTTTGGATTTCAAATTCATTGCATATGTCTTCAAACATCTACCATAAGACATCATCTTTTGATTGATCTACATCATGGAAATTAAAAATGAGAGAAAACATTTCTTCTTTGGGATTCAAGAGAAGTCCTTCTAAGTCATCCTTTTCAACACAAGGATAATAATTTTCACAAAGAGTTATATCATTTTCATCATTGAGCCAATGTGAAACCTCTATTCCTTCTTCAAAATATTCTCCACACAATTTTATTTGTTCCACCATGATGTCTTCCCTCTTTTGGGTTTTCTCTTGAATAGACTCTAAAGAAAATAAATTTTGGGAAATTGACAAAGATTTTGGGGCATTTTGAGAATACCAAGATGGATTGGATTCATGTGCTCTCAATTTCTCTTCTAGATTGTAAATTAGGCTATAAACCTCTTGTAATTCATAGGTAGGATTTGACCAATTAACCCCATCTATAGGTATCCACTCCTTTTTGATTTATTTTAACTCATTCCTTACACTCCTAATATAAACACTATAAATGGCTTAATCACCACTATATCTAGTATCAAGCTCTATCATGTATTTTTGGTAGCCAATAAGAGATTATTTGAAACTAGAAATAAAATGACTTGGAGGAGAACAAGTTGGACTAGTTGGAGAACAAGATGGAGAGGACTAATTATTGGCCACATGGGACTCATTACAAGCTTAGACAAGTATTTACTCATCTTGAGGATGAATAGGAAAAGTAGTACATACCTATTATACTTTATGATCTTTATTTGTAAGTGGGGATATATGAGTATCTTCTTCATGTACATAATAATCACCCAAATCAATCTCTTCCATGGATGCAAAGGATCATGTGCATATGTTTTAGTACCATATTCATCAAGGAAAAGGTTAGAAATACCATCAAGAGGATAATATGCTTCATCATCAGTAATACCTTCTTCTTCTTCACTAATAACATAATTTTGATTTGAACTTGACTCCACATATGGTTCAATATGAAACATTTTGAAGGGATATATTTTTATGGTCACCTTAGTTCCATAACTTGTTTTAAAAGTTATAAAATTCCAATCAGCAGAAATATATCCTCCAATTTTAGCCATGAAGTCCCTTCATAAGGAAATAGCAAAGTGAGTTGGGAGGTCTACCACCATAGTTTCTTGCATAATGGGGAGGCTTGGAAAATCATGTAGAAAAAATTTAAACTCTTTAACTAATCCCATTATCTTGGTTGGGGTTCCATCAAGTTATAATACACCCTTGCTATGTGGTTCATACTTTAACCCCAACTTATTTGCCACCACCTTAGGCATAACTGTGGTTATAGCCCCACTATCCATAATGCAATTGTGAACCAATTTGTCTCCTATAATGAGTGTGATATAGAAATTTGGAGGATTTTTAGATTTAGTGGAGGGATATGGGACATGACTTGGTGTGTTGGTAAGGGCCACACCATGGTACCTTGGAGCTTGAGGGGATACATTAATACTGGTAAGTTGTTCTTATAGGAGTTCCTTTTGACTAAGAATTTACAAGACTTCCCAAAGAGATATGTTAGTCTTTGTATGATTCAAAGAGTTAATAATGTTTATATGGGAGGTATTTAGCTTTTCTTTCATCCTTAAAGGTAATGTGGAAGCTTGAACTTGATACATCGTAGGCTTGACAACCTTGATTGCATTCTAACTTTGATGAGGAATGTGACTAGTAGGAGGTTATACATTAGGATTCAAACCTTGTGGCCTTTAAAATGCATCACTTGGAGTCACATGTGCTTTAGTAACATCACCCATAACTCTCTTTTTGGATCTTTTGTTGGATACGACTGATGTACTTTGATTCAACACATAGTCATCTTCCTTTTGAAAGTTCATGAGAATAGTACTTTGGCTGCTACCTTTTCCATGAGTGTTCACTTGCATGAGATGTTCTTCTTCTAATGCAAGGCAAGGAGTGGCTCCTTCTTGTGCCACCAAAACATGAAAACCTTCTTCAACATCATACCCAATTTGACCTTGAGATTGTCCCCAATGATCCATATGTTCTTCTCCTTAAACTAAATTAGTATGGACTAGAAAATCAACCATTGTGGATGGAATAGAATTAGGATTATAGGCATTGGGCTGCCTATTGAAATATTTTTAACCTTGTCCTCTTATTTGGTAGTTGTACTAGGGTGGTGATCTATAGCCTTGTTGGGGAAAGTATTGAGGATTGGGTGAAGCACTTGCATGTAATTGGGCTTGTTTGAGCTGGCCTTGTAATGATTTAATCACTTCATATTTGTCAATAGTATTATCCACCTTATTAAGTATGTTTCTAGGTTTAACATTGGCATTATGAACTTGTGTTATACTTGGATTTTCAATTGAACCATGGGACAAAAAGGGCATATGAACTCTAGGGGTTAATTTCCCAACTTGTATCAAACTATTCTCAGCTTCAATAGCTACCTCATATGTATCAGGTAGAGTAAATCCTCCCATTAATTTCAACATGACTACTACATCATTTCCAATAGCCTTGAGATAAATTGGGAACACAAATCTTGGAGTAAACCTCATGATAGGTGGCAACCTATGTCATGTTCTTTGAAATTTATAATTAAAATATCCCATGGACTCATTAGGACCTCTTTTTATCACATTAAATTTGTGGATTAATGAAGAATGATCACTCTTGTTCTCAAAATTACTCACCAATAATTCCCTAAAGTCATCCCAATTTGTAATGCAACCACATCGCAAAGTTGTATACCAATCAAGTGTCTTACCTTTTAGAGACATGGCAATTAATCTAATGGCTATGTTGGCTTGACTGACATTATGGAAGTTTAAAATTTTTGAAATGTCCCTAATGTGCTTAGATGGGGTAATAGGACCCTCTACATTGAAGCTAGGGAGATTTTTGGTAGCATTGGGAGGAATAGGGGCATATGCAAGAAGGTTAATTGAATTTTGGGTGTTGAAATATGGTAAAGGACATTGCCTATCAATATCTTCTTCATTTTCTTGATCTCTTATCTCCTCAAATAATTCTTCTTCCTCTTCAAAACCTTCTTATCTAGGATCTTGAAAAGTTAGGAATGGTTCAAGATGTTATTCTTCAAGAGGAGTTTTAGGTAGAGGGACATCATTGAAAAATCTACTATAAGATTATCTAATAAGGACCATGAAGTATAATGTGGATAAACTTGATCTACAACTAGATATTTTCACCTTTTGGAGTCACCAAATGCAGGATTAGAAACACTTCTTCAACTTTAGGCTTATCAAGACCAACATTCACCTTAACATGTAAACAATTAGGAATAACTATTGCATCAAGCATGTCAGAATTTTTTTCATCAAAGTGTGCACCCTAGGACACTTTATGAAGCTCCTTCAATTTTATGCAACATTGAATCATCTCTCAATTTTTTGAGAACTTTTAAGAGATATGAATCTCTAGGATTGAAAGGGATACCTCCCTAATTTTTTTATTTAAGTGCATATCATCTTGTCTAATGCTTGTTCATGAAGAGATTTAAGAGTTTTCATAAAATGAAAACTATACTAGAGAGGTGATCCACAAAGATATATCCCATAAACTATCATACTTATACTAAGAAACAATGTTTTCCATGACCAATTCCATGAATTTAAGGATCCTAACATAGTTTTTCAATGTGAAGGTATTATACTTGAGACAATCAACAAGATACTTGACCTAGGGGAAGATTTCACACCATAGGGACAATTGTATACTTGAAATAGAGCTTATTACATTCAACACTCTTCACATGACCTATTAACATCAAAACTCTTGCTTAAACATGAAGGATAAAAGAAGTAAGGATGATAGTATCACTAAGCTCCACTATACATCACTCACACACTTAGGAAAAAATGTTCACAACTTAGAATTAGACTTGTATTCAATGTTCAAAATCAAAGTGTAATGTCAGTTTATCAAAGATTTTCCATACCAACTGTGGTCTCTTTTATAATGGCCAAAATGGCTCAATTTATAAAACTTTGAGGAGGAGAGAGAGAAGGGGAGTCCAAGAGGCATAAGGACAAGTTTAAAAAAGATAAAATTAGTTACAATGAATATGGATGAGGAAATGAGGCAAGCTATGAAACATCAGGAGAAACAAGTGTCATTTCCAATCATTTAGGACATGGAAAATGTCAAGAAACTCCTTTTGTACAAAACTACCTTCCATGATTAGCCTTCTAAAACTACCTTATAACTATAATTGATTAGGTATAATGATGGATTTGAGTAAGAGGGGTTACAATCAAGTCATCACATGTATTGGTTAGGTCCTAAATCACTCATGATCATCTAGCCATGCATAATCATCTTTGGTAATCTCAAAATAGCCCTTTTCTACACACCTCTCACACTTGGCACTTGAAATCTATTCAAACCTATAATATAATCCATAAAATAAGAGTGATGACATATTTCCCAAGTTTATATGGCATATATTACAATAAACAAGCCTTAAAAGGCTTTCCAAATGAATATTCACCATTTTCTCCAAGACTTTCCTAGTTGGTTCATTAGATTGGTTGAAATGTGATAACTATTAGGGATAATTAAGAGATTATAAACTTCATCCATTGACCATGAGGACTTATAATGAGCCGTAAAATTTCCTCTAAAAGTGATTTGGTCTCTTGGAATTTGACCATTCCTAAAAAATACAATGAATGGTCAAATAAGCCATGTTTTACCCTATTTTATGTAAGTACATACACCTAAGTCACATGTGAACAATATATAGATATTCATATAAATCATTCATGTGTTCTCATGGAATCTTCATACCTTTTTGATGCTCAAATTGCCTCATCTCCCCAATCAGGTCACTATGGAGGGTTTACAAGGGTTTTGAAGTGGTTTTCATTCTTAACATTCATTCATAGCCATGGCACATTGGAATTCTCATAAAAATCCCATTTTGGATCCTTAGGGACCTAATTAAATTTTTTTTAATGTCTAAAGGTCCCATGTAAAACTTGGTGTAAGTTTTTAGCACTTGAAGTTGACATTTGAGCTCATTTTTTACTTCCTGGTGGGATCTGAATGCTTCTTAAGCCAAAAATGGCTTCTTGGAGAATTTATTTGAAATCCATGGGTTTTAAAATCTATTTATATTCTGTAAAAACTTCCTCTAACAATTATAATGTATTTCTAAAATCTTGAAATGGAAATTGACCCCTATTTGGTTTTAGGCCTAGACCTTGCCAATAGGTCTGCCTACATCTTTGATCTCCTCTTGACCCTCGAATGGTTATATTTTAAAATTTATATCTTAAACACACCCAAAATACATATTTAATCATTAATTTATAATTTTTAAATCATATATTATGTTGAAAATGCATATGACCACTAAATTGACTTCTAGCCCTTAGGCTTTCCTTAGCACTTGATGGTAACCCTTATTCTGTATGGTGCCCTGTTTGATATCAATCCTTATAAAAAGGGTATTTAAGTTTTTAAATGTTTAAAAAATATATTAAAAACTTATTTACTAATCTGATTTGTCTCTGGTTCACCATTATTCACTTTTCCCCAAAACTACCATTCTTGTGCATGAAGGGACTGCCCCTACTTTGAGACAAAATAGAGAGTATTAGGCCTATTTTTTGGGAAAAGTGAGTATTTTAAAACATTAAAAACTTAATAATTAAACAAATTACTAAAATTTTTTGTTTTATTCCATGGTTATGGGGTCTAACCCTCTAAATATTCTCAAAAAAGGGGCAAGAAACCTTGTTTTTTGCAAGTTTTGTTCAAACCTCCTTATGAATGCTCCTTTAACACATATTTGATTAATAAAAGTTGTTCATGAATTTTTATTACCATAATTTAATTATTTTATAACTTATGGATCCATTTAAAATCTCTCTCCTAAGTGGAATCCCCAAACTCACCTCTTGAAATAAGGCTTTCCCTACCCTACCTAGATGAACTGAGTCCATTTTGCTATGAGAAAAGGGCATTGGGTGGCTTGAGGATATTATGGACATATAATTTCATTAATTTAATCATGAGTAATATATATTATATAGTTTTAAAATTCCTCTTCCTTCTTTGGGCATCGAACTCTCACCATGTTCCTCTCAATTAGGACCCTGCTTGTCTGTGACAGTGAATAAGGTGATTTTATTTTAGACACCTTTATTTAGAGGTTATAATGAATTTTTAAATACATTTTTTATCCTATTTTACCCATATAATTATTAAAATTCTAACCATTCTTTTTACCTAGCATTTTTGCCCTTTAGGGCTTCCAGTTGCTCACTATCCTTCATGGACTGAGATAGTCCCAAGACCCTACCTGTAGGTGATTTTAGGGTGAGAATGAAATGAAATTGATATTTATATATTATTTTAAAAATTATTTTATATCCCCAAATTCATTAGGTTTTAAAATTTTAACCTTCTCAACCCTAAAGTGCTTTAACACTTCTTTAATTTCCATAAGCCTCATTCCACTATCTACTCAGTTGTAGGTGACTATTTTTTCATTCATTTTAGGCCTATAGGTGTCTTATAGGTAAATAATAAACATGTATATTGGTATTTATGATGTTTTTTAGGTATTATTTTTCTCAAAAACCATAAAATTTCTTCACCTTATTCATGGTTATACTTATTTCACAAACTTTGACCTTTCTGCCTATAGGTGATTCCTCACAGTCCTCTGTACAGACATAGGAGTATGCATAAGGGGTTAAGAGATTGAATTCACCTTCTCTCATGTAATTTTATCTTATATTAATCATTTTAACCTATTTTAATCATTATAATTTTATGGGATAACCTATAACATCATTATGATGAGTAAGACAACCTTTTGATCAATGCCTTATAGACAACACTACCCCGTTTCAATGATTTTCTAGCCATCTTTGAGGGTCTAAATGACCACCTTAAAATATTAATTTATAATTAAAACTTTGGGAAATATTTTTTTGGTCTAGATTATATACCTCCACCAAATTATAATATTCAATCCCTTTTATAGGTAAACTTTAATAGGTCTGCAAAAATCCCCCAGGCCTTTGTTTAGTGTTTTTAGAACAAAAAGGCTTGAATACAGTCAAACCTTCCATTTGATGTTTTGATAATATACTTTGTAAAAATAAAATTATAAATATGTTTTTATATGCCTTTCCATAGAAAAAATTCTCAAATTTTATTTATCAATTATTGGAACACATCCAAAATGCATATCTATGGCATCAACTGTAGATGATCATCTCCTCTATACAGGCAGAACTAAGACCATTCTCTAAGTTTGCAATTTTTTAGCACCTACATGCCTCCATAAACTCTTTAATTCACATTTATATTCCCAAGAGGTTAAAGACCATGTCAAAACTTCAAACTTACATTTGTGATATCAGCATGCTCCTATAGGTGGAGTTTTTTACTATGACATACAAGGAAATCATGGAATGACAAAAAACATGCAAGGAATACTTTAAAAACACCTCAAGAGAAATTTTAAACACTTTAATGCCCAAAATACACTAGGATAATTTCCAAAACAATGTCAAAACATCATATCCAATGTGAAGGAAACATTTTCAAAGCAATTGAGATGATTGAGAATGCAAACTAGACATTTTGCAAGCGTAAAAGAAGCTTTCTCAAAAAAGTGAACTCTCCAAATCAATAAGTATGAAAATATATTTAAAATAATTTAAAGACACCTGAAACAAAAAAATCCATCAATCTAAAAAAATAAACTCTAAGACAAGATCAAATAGTAACCCCCTTATGGTTGAACATGCATAAAAAGCTACTTGAAATCAAACTAATTGTTCATAAAGGAAGATGCACTAAATATCATTTTATTATTATGAAAATGAATTTAACTTAGATTAATATATATTCCTAGAATAAATCCTCCCAATTCCACCTATATAGCCCATGTGAAGTGCATGAAGTTTGTCCTTTTCTTGCCAAGTGAAAATGAAGGAAAATAAGTTACAAATGAAAATTTTTTCCATTATTTTTGAAAACAAGGAATTGAAATGTATTATAGGAGGTGAATAGTTACTCTTAACATGTTTTTATTTGATGATGGACTTGAGAAGTTTTTACAAGTGCCCAAAATCTCTTATTTTTCAGGGAAAACTACCATTCACTAAACATAACTACATGTTGTCTAAAAAATAACTATTCTTGACATGATACTAACATGATCCATGTTTAAACTCATCTTGGTGTCAAATTTTCTTGCATGAAAATCTATACAAGTCATTAAATGGGCTAAAATATGACCAAAAGGACCCTTTTTTCCACATGAGACATAACTTGTAACCAATTTATGAATTTTAAACATATTAAAACATATTAAGGACCATATTAAGACACTTTCAAAAAAAAATGACCCTTTTACTACCTTTGACTAGGGTTGAATAACCTTTGACCTTAGTTGACTAGCCTAGTACATAGAAGGTGGACTTCAACAAGGACTAGGGAGAGGATGAGTATGATAATATACCAACATGACACTGTATAAGACATATGGGAACCTTATTAAAATTTCAAAATAGTAGGGTTTGAGCCAAATTTGACTTGGGGTCAAATTTGATCAACACCTCATCCATAGCAAAAGGAAGGTTCACACATGCCTCATGGAGACATTAATTTCATGACCCCATATGAGGTTCCATGTCAACAAGGAGGAAATAAAATTAAGGCACCCTTTGAATTTTTTTTTGTAAACTTCAAATAAAGTGAGATTTCATTTGAGCAAGTGAAAACAAATTAGGGGGAAAATGTTCTCAAGGTAGACAACTCAGTTGCAGCCCACACAAGGTTTAAGAGAAGGGTATTGGATTATAGTTTGGGGAAGTCTAAGGCAACTTGAACACATACCAAAATAACTCAATGGGATTCCACTCAATGTGTAGTCCATAAAACACATCCAACTTAGTAGATACCACAAAGGCATGGGAAACATAAAAATTTACTTTTATTCCTCAAGTCACACAAGTTCCAAGTGATGCTTATGCCTCTAAGTTGTGGCTCAAAATATTCATCTCTCCCTTTATCATTATGGACTATATGAAGAAGGCCAATGTTACTATTCCTATGTGGGATGCTTTACTCATTTTAGGGCAAAATAATTTCCTTCAACAAGACCTTTCCAAGATTCATGTCATGGAAAAACAAGCTGATAAGTCAGTGAAATCTTTGTTAATGGAAATCAACCTAATGAATCCAAATATCCTAAAGTAGTCAATCCACCTCCTTTATACTTATCATTCATAATAATATATTCCCTTGTTCACAATTTCATGATGGATAATGGTGCCATTACTTCTATCATACCCAAAACCATAGCTAATAATTTGTAACTTAAGTATGAACCTAATGAAAAGGGATTTTTGTAATTGGATGGGTCTCTCAAAAATAAATTAGGTGTTTTTAAGGACCTCAATATTATATTATTTTCCTTCCTTAAGTGTACCATATCCCAAGATTTCATGGCATTTGACCTTCCTCCCTATTTTTCCATATGCTTATCTAAGGATTTCACTACACAAAATGGATGTATCTATCTTATGACTGGTCATACATGGTCTTTAGTAATAGGTATGGGATAAGGGTTACCATAAATTCTTAACCTATTTATATGTTTCACTTAGAAGCCTACATGCCAAACCTATCCAATGTTAACCAAACTATCTTAGATGAATATGAGAATATGAATGATCAAGAGTCTAAACAACCACTTGAAGGTATATTAGATCTACTCCTTGATGAGTTTCCAAAAAAAACCATGGTTATCACCCCTAAAATACCATTGAAGAGGTATTCCTAGGTGTGTAATGTATGCATGAAGGAGTTTTTATGCCTAGTCTCACTATCCCAAGTCAATAGTATGAAGGAATATGGAGTCTATTATTTGACAGATCAAAGTCAAATAATGGGAGCGGGAAAGGTTTTATGCTTATCTCCACTTCCAATCAAAGGTAATATTCTTCCTTAATTTTTAAATTTAGCTACACTCTAAACATTGAAGATTATGAGGCCCTCATTCATGGGATATAATAAGTAAGGAGAAGAGGAATTAAGTTCTTGAAAGTGAAGGGAGATAATGAACTAGTGGTTTAGTAGCTGAGGGGTATTAGTGTAGTAAAATATTCACTTTTAGAGGTCTAAAAACATTTATTTTGGGATCTCTTAGAGGAATTCCAAGCCTTTGACATCCATTGCTTAACTAAGAAGTCAAATCATCATGTAGACAAAGTAGCTACCATTGGTGCATAATATGACATAGTTAATGGAATTAAAGACACCAAAGGATAATAAAAAAATCAAGGTAGTGTGAAGGCCATCAGTCCCTGATAATTAGGTAAGTTGGCAATTTTTTTAGAGTGACATTCAGATTTTGTGCTTTCTCCAACATGAAGTAGAATTATGCTCAAAGAACCAAAGTAGACTGTAGCATCAGTTTCATGATTATATTATCCTATTAAGGACAAATGAATTTCCCATGGGTTTGGTGACATTGGAGAGTATCTTAAATGATACTGACCAATTGAGTAAGGACAAGGAGAGTATCTCCACCAAAGAGGAACATTATAAAAATGTTGATATTTTCAAAGAAAATTTTATTAATTTAGGGAAAGTGAATACCAAGGATGATAGACATACCTTCATAGCCTTATGTTAGGAGTTCTTAGATGTATTTTCATGAGAGTGCCATGATTTTAAAGGTTTTGACCCTAGATTGGCCCAACATATGATATATTTGGAGGATAATGCAAAACTGATAAGGCAAAAATAAAGACCAATCAAACCTAAAGTTAAGGTACTCATGAGAAAGGAGTTTACAAAACTCATTAAATGTAAGATCATCTTTCCCATTAAACATTCCTCATGGGTGGAAAACCTTGTTCCTATAAGGAAGAATAATGGGGAGATAAGTTTATGTGTTGACTTTAGAGACCTCAACAAGGTGTCTTTGAGAGATCATTATCCCCTACCATCCATGGATCATATTATTTATAAGGTTAAAGGATATCAAAGGTTATCTTTGCTTGATGGATACTCTAGGTATAATCATATATTGGTGAGAGAATAATATAGACACAATAATACATTCACAATAAAGTGGGGCACTTATGCGTACATGAAGATTCCCTTTGGACTGTCTAATGTAGGGGTAACTTTTCAAAGGGAAATAGATGTAACATTCTAAGGGATCATTAATGATATGGTGATCATCTACCTTGATGACATTAGTATTTTTCGAAATGATCCTAAGGATAAAATGACACACTTAAGATTAGTGTTTGATATGTTTAGGAAATTTGGGGTCTCCTTGAACCCCCAAAAATACATATTTGTAGTCCATGAAGGTAGAATATTAAGACATATTGTGTTAAAGGATAGCCTCTCTATTAACCCTAAGAGGATATAATCAATCCTAGAATTACCCATACCCAAGAATAATAAATTTTTACAAATCTTCTTGGGAAATATTAACTTCACAAGGATATTTATTCCAAGATTTATAGATTTGGTGAAGCCACTCACTCATATGCTCAAGAAGCATAAGGAGTTATCATGGAAGAAGGAAGGACAAATAAGTTTTGAGGCCATAAATAAAGACATATCCCAAGCTCCCACACTCCTCAACCCTATCTTTAACAAGGAATTTTACATGTATGACTTATCCATAACTAATGCCATTTTTGTTATGCTCATACAACAAAATGATGAAAGACTATAACAAACTATTTCTTTATTTAGTCAAGCATTAAAAGGATATGAATAAAGATACACCTTTTTTGAAAAAAATGTCCTCACTATTATGAGATGGATATAAAATTTTAGATAAATGATGTCTAACAACAAGGTCTTTATAATGGTAGTTCACCCAAGCATAAAGGATTTCACACTTAATATTGACTTAAGTGAGAAGAGGGTTGGTTGGATGACTAAATGTATGTATTATGATATTAAATTGAGGGTTACCAAACTAATTATATGTAGGGGACTTTGTGAACATCTTTTATTATAGGTTAAGGAAGAAAAATAAATGGTATTGGTAGTCCATGATAATCAATAGGCAACTACAACGATGACCCCTCTCAACTAGACCAATGATATGGTGAAGCTCCTCAAAATAGGGAAATGTCCTATGGGCTTATATAGGAAAAAAATAAGGCACTTTATACTAAAATACATCCCTTACATCTTGGTTGATGGAGTACTCTATAAAAAGGACATAGGAGGTATGCCCTTAAGGTGTGTTGAATCAAGCCAAATTGATAGCTTGTTAGAGTATTTTCATGATGGGGCTACAGGTGGAAACTTTGTAAACAAGATCATAGCTTCCAAGTTCATTAGATAACACTAATTTTGGTCCACCTTATTAGATAATCACATGCTTGGGTCAATAAATGTTCTAAGTGTGCCATGTTCATTGATAAAAAAAGATCAGTTTCCTTACCCTTATAACCCATCCAATTTGAACAACACTTCATGTAATGGGGCTTATATTTCATATGAATTATCCACCCCCATTATATTAGTGGGAATAAGTGGGTTATAACAACCACTAATTACTCTATAATGTGGGTGGAGGCATCAGAACTCAAAGAAGCTAATGAGAATTTTGTATTTGTGTTCTATGATGATCTTGTCACCAGGTCTAGGGTCCCTTCTACCATTATATCAAATAATTAATTATCCTTAATCAATGTTAAAGTGTGTGAGTGGGAACTTAGTCATGGAATCTATCACAAATATTCCTCTAACTACTACTCATAAGACAATGGGATAATAGAGTCTACCAACAAAAATTTGATAAGGATCATTAAGAGGATAATGGAGGATAGTAAAAGATAATGGAACATAATGTTAAAGACTACCTTATGGGAAGATAGAGTCATTGCTCAAAGTTCTACTGGTCACTCTCCTTATCTCCTTATCTATGGTAGGAAGGAAAGACTACCAATCTCATTTGAGCTGGCGGCCGTAGAACTTTCACACCAACTTGAGCTCATATAGGATGATGCAATGGAAGTACAAATGAATGAGATAAGAGAGTTGGAATAAATAAGGGATAGTGTTATGCATTCCATGTGGTCTATATAACACCAAGTAAATATATCATTTGACAAAAGAGCTTCATCCAAGACCTCTCAATAGGGAGACATGGTTCCTAAGTGGGATGAAGACCATGGCAAGCCAGGTAAACACTCAAGGTTTGATAGTATTTAGAGTGGGCCCTATGTCATCACCAGCTATAAGGAGATCAATTCTTTTCAACTATCCAAGTCAAATGGTGAGGAACTTCCCATCCTTGTCAATGGGATGTTCCTCAAGTATTATTATTAGATATCATCATGGTCCTATTGTACATAATAGTTAGTGTTTGTCTCTTTTCTCTAAGTGCTTCTAGAAATGCTTAGTTGTTTGTTATCTTATCCTTGTTGTTTTATTCTATGTTTTTTTTATTTTCTTGTCTCTTTTTTGGTGTTTTGTTATGTCTTAATCTCTACAAGGTATGAGGAATAAGTCTATGTGTAGTCAAAGATCCATTTTATATCCATGAAAATCAAAATAGGAAGTTGTAAGTTCCTTTGACTAGTAGGTTGGTCAGGCCAACTGAGTCACTGTAAATGTTGACCACTTTCTAGACTCAAACCTAGAAAGGGGTCAACCTAAAGTCTTATCTTCTTGATACAAAATTAGTTCTCATGGTTACCACTCACCTTGTGAGATTGGGTTGTTAAAACAAGATCATAGTATTTTAATATTGTAAGATGCTTGATATTTCTCCTAAATTTTTTTTCAACTTATATAAAGTGTTTTTATAATGTTTTAACATGTATAATGACCCTTGGGTAGCCTTGATGAGAAATCAACATTGAAAAAATGCCATGGTGGAGGTGAGTTTATGAGGTAGCCTAGTAAATAACCATAAACACATTTGATCTAACTAATCATATAAGGTGTGATCATTTTAAATATTTTAAGAAAATAATGAGAGTGTTTTAGGGGTTAATTTTATTACTAATTATTTCATAAAGGTCTCTTCATATGTGTTAGCATGATATTAATTTTTTATGCCTCAAGGTCACGTGTGTTTCCTAAAAACAATATTTTGACCATAATTAGAATTTATTTGACCTTTATGGGTCACCAAAACACCATTTACACCTTCAATATCTTTCACTAAGTTAATTATGCCACCATTAAGGCATTGTATACAATATCAAACTCGTTTCCACAAAGTTCAATGCTTAAATTTACTCTAATGGGACCCACAGATGTCAATTTATGACTTTTCAACTTCCATAATGTGTACATATACCTTAAACCATGAATTAAATCCTACTTTCCCTCCATAATGCCTTGTAACAATGGTTTTTGGTTTGAAACATGAGAAAATTTAGGTTTCAAAGGTTTTCCAAATGGTACAGATCTGTATAGTATGAACTGACTAAGGTGGAGTTAGTGATCTATAGGGGGAAGTCAATAGTTACATGTCTAGAAGAAATCAAAGTGTTTTAGTTCTTGGAGATCTCAAAACTAACCCACATTCCAATAAATATCATTGGTAGGCTTGGAGATCACTTTAGGTTTGTGCTCAGTCTGTACATAGGAGAGATAATGAAGACCCAAGATATTGGCCAGAGGAAGTAGAATTGATGAAATTTTATTCATGTACATTGGTTTCAAGATTATTCCCCTGATATCTATGAAAATTCATTAATAACTTAAGGGGTTTGAGCATCATCCATGTTTGCACAATCCTAATGGAACAAAATGATTTTCATGGGTTTCTAGCTTGTTTGGCTAGCCAATGGTTATTCTTATTTCCTCAGGTCCTGAAATAACCTCTCATGGATTCTTAAGTATTTGGCCACACATGTGATATTATGGAACTAATAAACATATAGACTAGCAAGATGTTTAGTTTATGCGTAGATTTGTATAGGAAGCAAAGTGTTGAGTTCTCTCACTAGAGGAAGTTGATAATATTTAAAGACTAGTTGGGTGTTTTAATATTCCCCATATATCTTTACTCAAGGTTTATATTCACATTATACCCTTATCCTCTTATGGTGTCTTTAATGTAGGGTTACATGTACATCTAGATTTCATTGAATGAAAGGACCGTGTGTTGTTCAATAATGCCCTTAGAGATTTCAAACATCATCAATAACATGAAGTAGAGTGTTGAAGTCATGATAAGTCATCATAATATCCCTATGTGCATATTTATTAACTTCCATGATATCCCTATAGACCTTCAAACCACTTTCCTACATCCAAAGCTTACATAGTCATTTTAGCAGAAGTTAAGGTTTCTTAGCCAATGTTAAGGTTTCTTGGAGATTCTTAGGCTTTATTTTCTAACTACATATACATTTTATCTGTCTCTAAAGTGTTTTGATATGTATGAATATTAGGTTCTACAAGGTTATTTTAGGTTGTCTTGGGTTGGTTTTTGTACTTCATTTCATGTCCTTTTTAGACCTCTACCATTTCATGTTATCTCCACTACCATTTCACCATGTTTCAACCTTGTCCCCCATGTTAAATCTCATCTTAGTCCACAACCATCCCCATTAACTCATCCAACCTTCGTTCTAAATATAAACCATGAAAAATAGACCTATATACCCCTTGTGACCATAAAAAAAATGATTTAATAGGAGGATAGAACTATATGGCCATACATACCTTGTTGAAGAAGCAAATAGTCACCTATAGGAAACCATTTTAAGCCCACTCAATAAAAACATTCAAGAGCACTATGTATAGAGAAGTCATGGGTATAGAGAGTAGTATGAACAAGGGAGTGGATAAATTAAATAAATTAATGAGAATTTGAACATATCACAAGGGTTTCAAACAAATACAAGTCACAATTTTATCATAGAAGCGTATTGCTCAAACCTTGTAGATAGTTAAGGCAGGAAAATGAGTGCATACAACTTTGTTGGTGCATATTAATACTTCCGTATTGCCTAGGGTAAGAGACAACATTAATACAAGAATTTTAAATATTAAAACTAAAAAATAAGACAAATATTGATGATCATCCCATATAAGGGGGGAAAGGACACCAAGTACAGGCCTGAGGGTAAAGCAAGCCTAGCTAGGCATAAACCCTAAGCCTAAGAAGGGGAAGGTATGAAAAGGAAAGTGATGATAAATAATATTATCTAAGATTATCCCTATTTTTAAGTTATGATCAACATATTATCACCATGGTCATCTCAAGAAACAAAGGACAAAATCCTATTTAGAGCCTTCATGGTACCAATCACTTACAATTATAGGTGGCCTATAACTAGTCATTACAAAATTATTATTTGAGGTATATGTAGGCATAAACATGACCTAAAATTTAGTAACAATTATCATTATTAGTGGTTAAAGGCATCCATATTCCTATTTATGTCAGATAAATAGTGGGTGTACCCATTATTTTATCTCATACCTAGTCTAGTCTGTTGATAGTAAATTTTGAGGGTAGATAGTGACTTGATGTTTTGAAGGTATTTCAATAATATTATACATAAAAAGTGGTTATTAATAAATTTAAGATGATTGGGAAGGTCTTAATGCACCCTATAAGTGAATCAACATTTAGGGTTCTAGTTAGATACCCTTAAGGGTGGGCCAAAGAAGACATATTTAAGCCTAGTCTCAAACCCTATTGCCATCATGAAGCATCTGTAATTCCTTATAACAAGTTTGATGGACATTAAGGATGTAGAAGAGTGTGTTAGGTCTTGATAAAATAGTTTCAAGTGAAGATAATCAAGAAACGTGTCATAATGGACTCAAAACCTTTCTCAAGTCATAAAGCCCCAACATAGCCAATTCAAGATTCAACTTCAAGTGCTTGTACACTCCACCACATAGAGGCTCAAGACCAGGGCCTATAGGGAAATTGAAGTACCCACATGGAATAAAAATACATTAAATAATGATATACATTAAGGGTATATGTTTTATGAATTATCCTTAAAAAGTTAACCTACTAAAATTGACTAACATAAATCCTAAAGGTCATATTTTAATGCTCCTCTCTACATGGGATCCTAAGATATTGAAGGAAGATAAAAGGGTTAATTCACTATAGGTTCATGGAAATTAGTTATTTTTTGTACATTATTACACTATGAAGCATCATTAAGATGGTGGACATATTAAATCCTTATTAAACCCTAGATAGTACATAATGGTGAATTATTGATTCAAAACACATACAAATTGAGTTGTTTGATTTTTAAATGGTCTTTAAGGTACCCTTAGGTATTATTTGAATCATGATGATCTAATAATTGGCATGGGTAAGGATCAGGTTGTATGAAACATACCTAGGAAATCTAAGTTGGGACTACAAGAAATGGAATGTATTTGTGTGCATCATGAGTTTAACGAGAGAAAATGGGTCTTAAAGCTTATAAATAGCCATATAAAGATCATTTATATGAATCTTCATGGCTATTTATATTATCATAAAAACTTAGATTTTGAAATTAAGAGTTGTATTCATTTTAAGGAAGCCAAATAGCCTAATCAAACCATAGATTGAAAAAAACTTAGAGGTGACTCACAACCCCAGGGTAAGGTCCAAAATTAAGGTTTCATGTGTATAGACACATTGGTCTAATACCTTCATTAGAGTAGTGCCATTGGAAGATGGATCTGAGATAAAATTGAGAAATAAGGGTACCTCAAATCTTCATGGAGGAGTTTACCATGGTGTTTAGGATCCTTTTGGTCAATTTTAATCCTAGGAGAGTTCCCATAGTTATCCCTTTTGGCCTATAGGCACCATGAAATTTCTTAAGAATCATGATTCCCACATGAGGATCATTTTTAAATGCTCACAATTAGATGGAAACACTATATGGAAGGTTATGCAATTTAGAAGAGGTAAAGGGATTTTTCAACATTAATTTAGTGAAATTATTTTAGAGGTTTAGGCCTTAACCTTTATGAACCATTTCTAAGAGTCCCAGACACTCTTAAAACCCTATAAAACCCAAATAAGGACTCAACTGGAGAGATTTAATGAGAAGCATATCCAAATAGTAAGAAATCAGTTTTTTATAACTCAAAGGAGACCATGTCTGTGCTACCTAATTATATGGAGGTTGTACAAACACCTAAAAAATGTAAGTTTGTAGGGTTTTAAGTGGAAAATGGTATGTATTACCTAATAAATAATTACAAACTATTTTAAGTGTGAGTTTGAGACCTGTTCTACTCCCCCAAAGTTGGAAGTGTTCATGTATATGCTTTTAAGTATCTATACTAACTTCTCATAATTAGCTAATCTATGGGGCTAGTCTAAAATAGCCTAGTCATGCAAAGTATAAGAGTTCATAGATGAATTATACTTTAGGGATATAAGTTATAAGGTAGAGTGTAATCTAGGAGTAATAAAAGTCTTCTCTAATGATTTTAGAGTCTAGTTCAACTATATCAAAACCCAAGTAGTAGATGGGTAAAAAGATGGGGAACTTATAGGTGATGGTGTAAAATGTCATTATGAGGTAAATGAACTACCTTGGGAATTTTTTAACTATCCATTGAGATGATCAAGGCATATGTTGTAGAGAATAATGAATGAATGAAGGTAGTTTCAAATCCAAATCAACATGCACATGAAAGAGTAGGATGTTCAATGCCTCTTGGAGGCCTAATCACACCTGATTTTCACTTTTTTACTATCATTGAAGTAGTAATGGACTATTTTGGACATTTTCATGATTTGTATGAATTCAAATAAAGTATTTATAGCCTCCACACCTCACCTTAATGCCAAAAATAAGTCATTGAAGAGTGTCAATACATCGAAGGAGTGATTGTGACTGTTGTAAATACCATATGACCACCTTAGTTTATTCCTATCCTTTGTTATTATTATATAATTATTTTCTCTCTCATGAACATTTTATATATGGAGGAATTGAGCTCTTTATTCTTATCCCTTAGGTGGGTGCAATATAGCTCTACCAAAATTGTACCTTGTGCCTTTGAATCAATAGAGAAGAATAGTTGTAGACATTTTGTGTGAATGTTAATGTGTATTTCGATAGTGGATATAAATAATGTATGATTTTAATTGTCTTTTATAGGTCCTTTCATGCACCTAATGCCATATTTTTAGTCTATATAGGTTATGTGAAGTGTTGATAGGTAAAAGTGTCATTGAAGTGTTGATAAGCTAATAGTGTCTTGTGTAGATCTATGTTCTTAGAATTCAAGTTGCAGAAATTCCACTTGACCTTCACATGAAATATTTTGACTAAGAATGTGTTAAGAGGTTTGATCATTTTTTAAGTTTCATTAGATTTATAAGTGTTTTTAAGGAATAAATCAAGAGAGGATAGTCAAGTATTGGTACATAACCATTATTAGTGTAGGTTTCTTTATGATAGTTCATCTTTACTCTTTTAATTCTAATAAAATTAGTTATTAGAGAGATAAATTAAGTGATAAATTAGGGGAGTTGTCCCCATGATCTAGAGGTTTGACCTAGAATATTGGTAGCATATAACCCATAGGTTAATCCCATGTTAGTCCAAGTTTGAGGTGGATTCGAATAGTCTTCTTCAAGAGGGTGCAACTTGGGTTGCTAATAATGACTACGTAATAGATTTATGTGGCTTGTGCATTATTTTATTCGACCACTTAGACTCTTTTATATTTTGTGGATGACCTGCCATCAAGTCTTGTGACTTATATGGCTTGATAATTCCCATCGTGATTAACTTGTCTTGTTCAAGCATTAACATTTATAAAAATGACTCAAAGGAAGGCATTATATATGGATTTCATATATTTAGTTAATGAGTATGAAATTTGGAAAAAATGTTGTAATTTAGAAGGCAGTTTTACTAGCATATTGAAGACTAACTTTACATCATTCTTCTCAATACCATATTCATTTAGTTTTTATCTAAGTTTATTCACTTTAGTTACATAATTTTATATTTTTTCAAAACTAGATGGATCTAGATTTATGAGTGCATTATCAATTTGATACCCCATAACCTCTTTAGTTTGACCATATAATTATTAACTATTTATAAGGCATCCTTAGGTGACTTACATTGATCAATGTGATATATATGATCAAGTGAAATAAGTGTGTGTAAATATCTAAGTGTTTTAGTGTTATCAATTAGCCATGGTATATTTCCCTTATCATCTATGGGTTATGGAAATATTCATTGATGTAGTGAGTTTAGATTTTATCCATTAACACACATGATGCATGTGATTTCCATGATATGTTATTATATAGATTTAATAGAGTAAATGTGTGATTACCCTTTGCAAATATGCAAGTGCACAAGAGAGAATATAGAGTATTGGGCACAATCTCATAATTGAATACCCCAAAATTTCTCAATGAATAAACCCCTTGAGAGAATATGATTATGGTACTTTATATCTATTGTGTTCACAATGTCCACTTGAAAGAATGACATAGTGGTTATCATTTCACCATGTTATAATTTCTAAAAGAAGTGATGATATGGAAGATACAATTATTTATTATAGTGATACAAACAAAGAATATATACTAAGAACATATTATGAATGAGCCCAAATATATTCTTAGGTGGTATAAAAATAATAATGTTATTTCAATACCTATGACAAATTGAAGTTTGTTGATAAAATGTGCACCAAGTTTAGAAAATGTCTACACCACCACATAGAGTCTAGAATAATAGTAAATTTTTAAAACAATTGTGAATGGGAGGTTAGGATCCCAGTATATGTTTTTCTGAAGTTTAAGTACAAAATCACAACTCTCACTGGAGAGAGGGTCTATTTGGTCAAAGTGGTGATGCGAAATGTAGTAGAACTACCACAAAATTTAGAGGTCCACAAGATTTTAAAAAAATTACATTTCCTTAACTTGACCAAATATGGTCATTTTTTTAATTTATTTTTTAAAATTTAAATAATCATTAAAACATTAATTAATGTTTTTTAAGGTTGAATAAATTTGGTGAAGGTTGAGCATCACACCAAAGGCATTAACCATGGTGGGGTGGGGGTGGGGGGAGGGGGGGTGTGGGAGGTGGGGAGGAGTGCCACACTTAAGTCTTAGATTTGGTGGTGGAGGCATCACCACACCAAAAATACTTAGGCTCTGTGAGCAAGCCATGGGCCTTAGATTTTTTTTTGCTTTGTATTTTTTTAGATAATTTTTTAATATGTATATTTTTAAATCTTTTTTTCAAAATAAAATATATAAATTGATTAATTTTTTCTCCAAAAAAAAATTAAAAAATGTAAATAAATCAATTGAATTAGAGATTTTTGGATTTTATGTAGAACTTAGATATTGTTGTAAAAATATGTTTTGGATAAACTACAAAAAAGGGTCTATTGTAGTCTAAATGGCAAGAGAGAACTATTTTTCTGAAACATTATTTCCAAAAACAATACTTTTTGTAAAAAAATAATTGAAATTGCAAAGGAACGTACTTGGAGCTTGGCATTGATGATGTAGGTGCCATAAATTCTTGTTAAAAATTGTGCACTAGGAAAAAATGATGCATACATAACTTCACATGAGCCTATGTAGAAAAACATCAATGAACAAGTACTTATAATAACACTCCAAATGTAGTGATAATGCCATTTTAAAAAAAGATTCTATATCTATCCTCTAATACCCAACTGGGATGAATGATGAGGTGATTTTGACTATCTATAAAATCCTGGATGTGATGTTGAGCTTCAATTTTATCATACAATCACCATAATATAATTTTAAAAATACACCCAAGGGGGAAATACCCATAATATAATACTTATTTTATTCTTATTTTATTATTAGGATCTTCCTCAAAAGGATACAAGAGAAGAAAATAATCAATATGTGAAATAAAGAACATATCTTAATCTCCTAAGATGATACCCAATGGCACTCAACCCACTCTAGTACCATGTCATATTTAGATAAGATATCCTAAAAAGATTCTAAGGCCTAATGGATTCACTCTTAATCTAAAGATTAAACTTAATAAGAATAAATTGCATTCTTATCAAGGATAAAGAATTCATGTGCAACACAAATTCATGAATTGAATTACCAAAATAAGATTAAAATGAGATATTTACATAAAATTCCTCTCACCTACCATTAATATGATGGTAAAAAGTGTCATAATAAATGAGGTGAGACAACAGTAAAAAAACCTAAGAAAACTTAACTTGACTGTGTGTGAACAAAACCTGAGTGGAACTAGTTAGGGAAACAACCCTGTTCAAACCTAATAGTGGAACTAATTATGGAAATAACCATTTTCAACCCTATTCGTAAAAGACTTTATATTTTTACATATTTAGAGTCTAGTGTGTTTGAATCTCATTAGTTATTGATCATGGTCCATTCTAATAGATCATGGCTCATTATGACATGGTATTAGATCTTTCCTTGAAACACCAATATAATATAACATTGCATGTGTTTGTAGTTACTGTGCTTACTAGATCCTCCCATTCATGCTATGTAATGCTCCTTCCACCTTTTAGAGGGTGTATTTTAGAATTTTTTATCTATCTCATGACTATGCTAAAATATATATGGATGACTTCATAGTCTATGAGAACACCCACAATGAACCCATCCAATGTTATCAATGTAATATTCTATAATTAAGTCATGAGAAGTGTTCAATGATAAATCAAAAATATATTGTATTGGGACACCATATTCAAAATCTAAGAATTGAGGTAAACCTTTCTAAGATATAAGTGATAAATAACTTGCTTGCACCAAAAAATCAAGGAGATGTGATAAGTTTCTTAAGACATGTTGGATATAACTATAGGTTCATCACAGACTTTAGAAATATAGTAGTTATTTTGTTTATTTTTCTATAAAAATATGATACTTTATATGGACTAATGCATGAAATAAAACGTTTCAAACTTGTAAAGAGTTATTTGTGACAACACCTATGTTGAGAGGTCTATATTGGAAGCTACCCTTACACATTTATACTAGTGTATGAGACACAAAAATTGGAGTAGTCCTTGGGAAAAAGGATGGGTCAGTCAAATATCATGTATATTTGGTAAGTAATAATATATAACATGTATAACTAAACTACACATTTACAGAGAAGGAATTCCTCACGTTTTTGTATGCTATAAACAAATTAACATTACATTACTTTTTATCCTATTTATATCCATATTGACCATGCTGCTATTAAATACTTAATGAAAAAAACACTAGTAACTAATTGGACAATTAGATGTTTATTGTTTTTATACGAATTTGATATTACCATCATGAATAGGCCTAGTAAAGATAATGTAGTTACATATTTTTTTGTCTAGATTAAAATCTAATGAAAATAATCCAATAGTAAATGACTCTTTTCTTGAAAAAAATCTCTTTACTTTGACTATTAACATTCCTTTGTTTTTATATATTGATAGATATTTGTCTATAGTTCATATTCCTACACATTTTCCACCCAATTAGAAATTAAACTTGGTTTCCAAGTGCTTCCCATATTCATGGATTTCTAGTTACCTCTTTCACACTAGGATTGATTTGATCATGATAATTGTGTAAGAGAGGATGAAATATTTGATATCCTTTGTGTATGTCATGATTAACCCTATGAGGAACATTTCATATCAAAGAGGATAACCTTAAATATCCTTACCACTAATTACTATTGACCATTTATACATAGATATGATATTACATATACTCACCAATGTGATGGATGCCAATGTATGGGGAAAACCACACTATTGGATGAGATGCCACTTTAGTCACATTTAGTATTGGAAGATTTTAAAAAATGGGGGATTGATTTAATTATCCTAATAGATCCACATTCTCAAGGAAAGAAGTACATTTTTTTATTTACTAACTACAACACCAAATTGTTAGAGGTTAGATATTTTAATAATGCATGAGATGAAAAGGTATCTTAATTAATTTATGAGGAAATATTCACAAGATATGGAGTTACATGAGATATAATCTTTGATCAAGGTCCAAAATTCATCTTTGATTTAATTTAAACCATTTTATGAGAATAAAAATTTAGGTATGAGAAGTCCACTCCATATCATCTAATATCCAATGGCCAAGTAGAAGACAATAATAGGGAACTAGAGAACATCAATACCAAGATAATAGCTATACACCACTATGATTGGGAAAAACATCTTCCAAAGGTTGTATGGTCTTATATTACCAAATGGAAGACAAAAAAGGGGTTAACACCCTATGAATTGGTCTACAATAAGAGGGTTATTCTTCCCATAGAGTTTGTAGTCAATAATCTAAGGATTTCAATAGAACTTGGCATGGATTTTATGGAAGAACAAAAATAAATAGTCTTGTAGCTCAATTATATCAACGAGTTGAGAAGAGAATATCCAAACTATATATGTAGTTTTTTCAAAATTTTATCACTTATTAACACTTTGTATCTTGTAAGAACCTATTGATTCTTAATCTCTCTGAGTTCATGCCTTAAACAGTACACCAAAAAAGGGGTGGGTAGACCATTGGTGTTTCATAAGAATATTGTCTCTTTTACCAGTTTCCATCTACATACTTGTCTCCTAAAATAATTTATACCCATTCTAGTCATTTTTCATACTTTATCTTCCTTATTCTTACCTTGACCCCTTTTCACCAATTGACTATAATAGGTCGACTGGGTTGACCTTGTACAATTTTTAGCCTCTGATTACTATATAAGTTTGACAGGGTTGACCCTATACTATTTAGGGACATTTTTCACTTAGAGTTTTGTTATCCCTTTAGCTAACCTAGCTTGGGACCTAGTGATTTACCTTTCAAAAACATATTGGGTTGATTGGGTCAACCCTATACAATTGACATATTCATAAGGATTTAAGTCAATAAATGCATATATATACAAGTTCATTTTCAACCATTTGATAATAGATAAGTGAATAAAAATAAGTACAAATAGACATATGCTTATTGACCATTCTACTTGAGGAATAAAACTTATGATTCCACACTTTCTTTGGAGATATATATTTTGTCTTATGGAAAAGTCTTTTAGATGCATAGGTAGGTTGTGTAGCCTAGAGCTGATTTGTCTTTTTTATCCTTACATACCACAATAATCTCTTGTGAAGTACCTTGGACAAGGGAGATATTGAAGCTTAGTGAGTTCATATTCAAAGGTAAGTATTCTTAACTTTATTTCTCCTTTGTAAGAGTAGATAGATAATGTATTTGTGCTTCTCTCCCATGCATTAGGATTACATATACATTAATTTTAGTATATGTCTTATATGCATGTTTAGTTTAGTTTGTTTAGTTTTTAACTACCAATTTTTGCCACAAGCTTTGGTGTGCACTGGATTAGATTTACTTTCTTTTTTATTATAATAGATTGAACATTAAACCTATGACTCTTTTAGTGTTTTTACATGATTGTGTTAGATTTTAGGCTTTGAGACCCTTCCTATCATGGTTTATTGTGATAAGTGATCCCCTAATTAGGTCTATAACATCCCCATATTGGTCATGCCTCCACTTAACAAATGTATTCCCAATTGGAAGTGTAGCTATGCTCTATCTTCACTGAGCTAGGATTGATTTATATACATGATATATTTATGATTTCATATATTCTGGTGAACCCAATATGGACTAACCCTTATAGGAATTGTTTACCTTATTTCATTTTCTTTCATTCTTTCATCATTATTTTTATCATATATTTTCCATATTGGATCAACTCTATCAACTTAGTGTCTAAATTTTATGAACAAGATTTTAGGCATAGGATACTAGATCAACCTTGCTGAGCTTGTACAATTTTTCAAATTTTTAGACATGTAGTCCAAACTACTCAGTTGACCCAATTGACACTGTACATTTTAGGCACTCAAAAACAAGTTTATATAAAGCTTGATCGACCCAATCAACCCAATTAGTAAAATTTTCAAGCATATATCAAAGTTGTTGAACAACAATCTTCCTTCTCTACATCTATGATCCACCAAGGTTCCTTTATATCTCTATATTTATTTTTTTATATTCTTTCTTTTCACATTTTTTAGTATTTAAAACTACCCCTACATAGTCAACTAAATCAACCTTGCTGACTTCGTTCTATGTTATGTGTGCTATTTGGATTACTAGTTTTACTCTGTCGACCTTATTCATTTTTATACCTTGATTTTGTAGTACAGGTTTGATCATGTTCTATATTTTTTTCATACACTATTGAATATGTCAACATTGTACCTTGTCTCAAAGTTGGAATTAATCTTATATGCTAGTAATTATCTCACACTTTCTTTTCTTGTTTCTTGCATGATTAGAATGGATCACATATTTTAATTATGTGGTTTTTAATTAATAATTTAGTTTCACTATTTTCTATTTTATGTACACATGACCAAATCAAAAAATATAAAAAAGCATTTCAACATTTGTCTACCCAAGGCCAACTGACTTGGATTTCATCACCAAGAGGGAAGTTGACTTGATGTTCTGGTCAAGTATAAAGAATGGTTAATGGTATATTTTGGATAAGCATCTAATGCCCTTATCACTGTGGTGTGTGAAGTGAGGGGGTAGGCCCAAATACCAAGCTTGTATCATCACAACTACATATTCATTTCATCCCAAGATACCTAAAACCATCCTTAGATTATCATTCTAGTTCCTCTCTTACAACCAAATTCCCATCACATTTAAAACCATATCCTAATAATCTAATAAACATTCAGGTTGACCAATTTGTTAGCTGTTTAATTTCCAAGTTGATTACTTACTCTTTAATTAATTATATTTTGTATTTCAAAAATTTGTATTAGCTAGTGTTGGTGCAAGGTTTTATGATGTGTGCTTCAATTGGATTTGCCAACGTTAATCCAATTGATTTTTTATTTCTCTTTATTTCTTAATTTTTAAATTAATTTCAAAATTTCTATTGTTTCAATTTGTAAATTCATTATAGGTTTCTTAATTTTTCCTATCGATTGTACTAGATCAACCTAGTCGACCTTGTACCTTTTTTGGCCTTTGTTCATTATAATGGATCAACCTAGTTGACCCTGTTATGTTTATAGACCCTATTTTCTCTTTGTATAACCTTTGTTCATTGTATTGGATTTACCCAATTGAATCTGTACTATTTTTAGACCCTATTTTTGTGCTAGGTCAATCTAGTTGAACCTGTATTATTTCTATCATTTCATGTTTCCTTGATTTCACATCTCTCTTTTTTTTCCTTCAGCATGGAATTTATTTTATGAGAAGACTAAGTTTTAGTCAATATACATGATGAATCTTACCAACCCTCATAGGGTCTCCCATAGACAGAGTAGGGATCCTATCTTGGATGCTAGTAATGTTCATATTGCCACTCACATAATGAATTATGGGACCCCTCCTAATACCTCTTCAAAGCATAATCCTCTCTTCTCGTTATAATATAAACTTAAATTATAATATACCTCTTAAATTATCTTCTTTATCTCTAAATTTCCTCACCATCAAGGAAAATATCCTTCTACCATTTATAATCTTATGATTAGAGGTGAAGTTGAAGACCCTCATTCACCTACTCTTACATTCTCAAATAGATTTGGGGGTACCACTTTCTTTTATTCTCAACCTCTTCCTTTGATTATGACCCCTTATCATACCATGACCTCTTCTTCTCTTATTTTACCTCCATGCCTATTATATTCACTAACATGGTGGGTTCTACATCTAGTGGGCCTCTCATAAGATCCACTATCCTTAATCCTTCCACTAGTGCACCATTTGCTACCCAATGTAGTCATGTTTCTAGTGCTTATTCTTCTCAACCATTCACTAGTCCATCTTTTTCTACATAAGTAAATTTTGTTACTAGTTCCTCACATTCTCATAATTCCTCTCAAGCTCCTATCAATGCCAATAGTGGTACCCAAGCCACTTATGATTCAAATAATGCTAATCAAACACATCAAATATTGCTACAAACACTCAATTAAATGCATACCTTTTAAGATCATAACACAAATAAAATTATGAGAATGCAAAATCACCTTCTTTATATTCAATCTCATCCTCAACCAATGGATTGGGGCATGCATAACCAAAATGTTCCCCTCTTCCTCTTCGAGATTCTAAAGTAAATCTCATCCCTAAGCCTCCTTTGATCAACAAAACTATTAATCATATCTAAAATAAACCTCTCACTACTCAAATTGGTAACATTGATATATGAGGTATCACTCCTACAATTTCTTATAACAGATCAACCGATCCCACCCTTCATCTTTAATCACTTGAAAATGTTTATAAGGATTGGGCCAAATTGAACAGCTTTTTTTCTACCAAACTCTTAGCCAAAACTATCACATGTGATGCCTTGGATTAGTATAACCAACTTATAACTCATTCCATTACTAGTTTGAAGGATTTAGTGAATTTTTTAATTCAATAATTCCAAACTAGTGATATTCTCAAGAACACGTTAGCTCATTTCATTAATTGCAAACAAATTAAAAATGAAACTAATTAAGCCTTTATTAAAAAGTGGAAAATTTTGTCAAAACAATGTGAACATAACATGGATAATGACAATCTTTTCCATATATTTACCAATTCCCTTTTTCCTAAACTTCAATATCAGGTCCACACTCTCTCTCCATGTACATTGGAGGAGACTATTGACCAAGCTGAATGATAAGATTTTATTATGCATCAATACGAGCCACCCTAACCTTCTATGTGTCCTCATCTCTTAATCAAACACAAAAAATGACAATGTTAATAATGATGGTGTTACATATTATTATGACACCATGCATAATGTTCAAGCTATCATTCCCAACCAATCATTGGAACCACCTCCTCCTTATCAATAATATACCAATCCTCACTTATCTTCACCAAATAACGTTAAAATTCATAAACCTCTATCCTTAGATGAATTTATTAAACACATACCTTGGCCTCTTCCATGAGAACATGACCCTACCCATCCTATGAAATCTTGATATGATGTTAACAAGTTCTGTTGGTTTCATTCTAGTTGGGGTAATTCTCATGAGACTTGTAGAAAACTTCATAATTTAGCTATATACTTCCTTCTTGGTCCTAATTTTGATAATGATTATATCATTGGAAAGCATCAACAAAGTTATTAAATTGATTTTAAAGACTATAAATCACATGATAAATCTCAAGCCTTAAACCAAGCCAATGCTCATTTGGCTGTCTACAAAGACCTTCTTCCTAATCATCAACCTATTTAAGACAATCATGACAAAGACACCCCTTCCACCAATAATGTAGAAAGTCTTGTTGAACCAACTTATGAAAAATATATGGTTAACATGACTAATATGTGAATGGTGGTTTATTTTATTGATTCTCAACCTATCTACACTCCATCTAGAACATATCGTGTTATCTAGGATTCTTTTCCAACTCATTTACATGAGTTAGGGAAAGATGACCCTATTACTTTTAATGATCCAATTTATGATTCTCCCTTTGATAACACTTCTTTTTCCATTTCAACCACTCTTTTTTCATCTTCTAACATTAATTATACTCAAATTCCTACTAACACTTCTTGTATAAATTCTCAAAATCAACTTGAACCAATTACTTCATCATCACAACATAATTTAAAACCTTGATCTAAACCTTCCTCTTCTTACCAAAATAAATTTTAATGCAATTTGGCTCCTCATTTTGAGGACCTCCTTAATCATTATGAAAGTATATCTAAAAACCTTATTATTGGCTATAATGAATGGGATCCCATTGTGGAACTCACTAATCTCCCATCCCAGAGTCCATTCCTTGAACTTATGAGAACTTATCCAAATCATATAAACCATCTCATGAAACTATTATTTGAGATTAATGTACCTCATCCTACCATAGTAGGCTGGGAGGCAACCTTATCTTGATCTGAGGATAGTATATTACAATAATGTGAAGAGATGTCTATCAATGTTGATGAAATTATGGACACTTCTCTTTCCTTAAAATTTCCCATAGTTTCTATGATTCTCAATGAGATTATGCTTTGTGCAGAAGATCTTTACTTATTTATTAGTGTTCAAATAGGTGATATCCAAGTTAATCATGCATTGATTGATGAGGGATCTGATACCTATGTTGCCTCTCTCAACTTCATTAAGACTATTGGATATTTAGAATACAATCTCAAGTCTACATGCAACACTTGTCAGGGATATGATAGAAGGAAAAAAGCCTCCTTTAGGTTATGTGTGGCTTCCCATTACCATCCCACTTTTCACCATCCATGTGAAGGTGATGATCTTTAACTTTACCCTGTCTTATAACATCTTACTTGGTAGGCTATAGACTCATAATATGAGAGCCTTTTCTTTTTATGCCTACTAATACATTAAATTCCTTCATAATGGAGCCATTTATAGGATTTAGGGTGACACTAACCCTTGAATTTTCAAATAATTCCAAGACCATGGTATCTTCAACATTCCTACTCTTGAATCTTTGCCCAATGTTCCATTGTGTGAGTCTCAGCATCTTAACTTTCTCATTAATTCAACTCGAGGTTACATTAGGAATCCTAAAATCATTGGGAACATTCCTTCTAACTTATTATATTCTAATGATAATGATCCTAATAATATTATCCTAAATATTAAAACTTATTATCTCTCTCTTCACCTCATATTGTAGCTTCATGCTTCCTTGCAACCTCATTCTCGTAAGCTTCCTTGTAAGGATATTCTCATATTCTTGACCAAGACTTAGAATTATATTCACCACACTTACTAAACTGATAATGTCATTCCTACCTGCATCATTCATATTCACACCTTAGATTATTATGATGTTTAATCCTTAGATGATCCATTTTAGGTGGTTTTGTATAGGCCCATGATGTTGAGATTGTGTGTTATTGTTCTTCTTTACTTGAGTCTTTTCATGTATCTTCCTATCTTCCTTCATTTATAGTTCCTAATTTTACTATTTTTACTCTTCATCTCAAGGTAGATATGATACCAACACCTATATTTTATGAGGATCTTCATAGGAGTATGATCATGGATCATGTTATGATTAGGCCTTACCATTTTACTAAGTTCTCTGATCACCCTTGTTGGTTTACTCCTGAGATTAGTGTGACTCTTCTTAGACCTTATATAGATCCCACTCATCCCTTAGAATACCCTTATCAGATCCCATTCCCACTCTCACTATAGTTGAGCCTCTTCTTACTCCTATTATAGTTGAGCATTTTCGTACTCTTACTCTCATTGAGCCTACCCCTGCTTCTCATCCCATTGCTCCTTCCATTGGGCCTAGTTACATTCATCCTCCATGATCACCTTCTCTTAGTGATGGTTTTCTTCTTTTTCCTAAGATGTGTCTATTGCCCACAAAATGGGATGATGAGTCCTCTCTAGCTTTTTCCACTCTTATTATACCTCTTTTTATGAATGCATCTCCTAAGAACACTCACAAGTGTATTTGTTTCTTCCATAGAAAAGATAATCATTCTTATACCCGTTATCACAAGTTGTGATAATATATTGATACTTTGAATCCTTATTTTCCTTATTTAGATAAATCCATGCCTCCCTTGAAGGTTCTACCTGAATATATACCTAAGTATGGTGAGGTGTATTATCTATGACACTAATGTGGTACCCATCACACCTATAATTGATGCATCTTTAAACAATACCTTAAGGAACACATTATATCTATTCAAAGACCTACTTCCATTCCTCCCATAGGCCAACCCCATAATAAGGATCCTCCTTATTCTCCCTGGCTCCACCTCTAGTGGTTTTATCCCCTCCTATGGTCCCTTAATGACCTTCTATGCCTCCACCCATGAATCCTTCACTTGTGGACCTTCTCTTGCTTGTGGATCCCTCTCTAGCCATGAACCCCTCACCCATGGATCCTTCTCTACCAGTGATTCTTACATATCCCATATATCCCAATCCCATGTATTATCCCAAGCATTCCTTGAATAATTTACCTCCTCATCATGATCTGTAGAGTATTCCTACTTTTTCTATTGAGGATATTAGAATAGAAGTCTTTTCCCAATTTTCATTTAAGATTTATGAGACATTAACTAAAGTTCATATCCATCTTCATATAGATTTATTTGATGTCCTAGATAATTTGTGTGGGAAGATTTATCAATAATTATGAGCACATGCATGGTGATTTTACATTTACATTCTGATTGGATGTGTGCTCTAATTTTATTTTTATCTATTTATTATATCATTTGATGATGTGTTAGATTCATATTTTTATTATATAATGATCTTACCTTTCATACTATATCTTGCTTATACTATCATTTATCTTTGCATTTGATTGTCTTTCTTTACCATTGTCTTCTCTTTCCTTCTTAATTTTTTTCTCAAAACTCTCTTCTTTTATCTTCATAAATATTTGATTTCTTATCTCTATTTTCATAGATAATTGTCATTATGACTTGGTTATGCAAATCATGTTCCCTTTGGTCCTTATCTCCTATTACCATGTGCTCAGTTAGAAAATAATGTATCTCATTATACTTTCTTTATATTGGTCCACCTTGGGATCTCTTTTTCCCTTTCTTCCTTTTTCACAAACTAAGCATATACATGGTTGAGACTTGAGATCACATGCTAGTTCATTATTAAGCCTAAGTGTCCTAGTCAGTCTTTATCTTTGGTTACTTACCTTCCCTTAGTCTTAGCCTAAAACTCATTCATGTGTATCACTACATCTCTCATGATTTATCATTCCAAATCCATGTGGAGGAGGAATCTTTAAAATCCATAAAATGTTAAAATCCAAATCATTTAAAACAAAGGAAAATGATATAAAAAGCAAAAATAATCTTAAAAGTCAAATCACACTTAATGACATGAATCAAACAACATCTCCTTATTTTTGTCAAATCTAAAACACCACAGTTGGTCTCATGATAAATCCAAGGTCCTTTAGGGTGTGGTAGGCTAGTAGATTAAAAAAAATATTATAGTGCTACCTAATTTCTCACACAAGTACCCAATATTTGTAGTAGATTGACGACTCTATAAGGGGTCCTGAAGAATGGGGAGCACGTCATGGGAAAGTACGCCCATTTTACCTTTTATTTTACTAATATAATTTCATGAGTTGATCTTAGTGGCATGCTTATTTTACTACAAAACTTTATGTCTATAATGAACATGTTTCCTTTGCACATTTGATGGTAACTAGTCACCTATTGTATTATCATGTCCTTAGTATTCATCTTGTCTCCTAAGGTATTATCATAAGATGCCTAAGTCTTGATTTTTATATTACCTTTTTCATTCCCTATATCCCTCATATTTCATCTTGAGAAATATTGTTTTGTCAATTGATCACTCTCATTGGGATTTCATTTTTGAGTTGCATTTTAAGACCATGGGTAGGACCTAGTGTTCCTCACAAATTACCACCTTTTTCCTTCATATTACCCACATCCTTTGTTACCTAATTTTCCTATTTATTCCAACCTAGAGGTGTTCTCTTTGTGAGTTGCAGTGTAAAACCACAAATAGGCACTGTCATTCCTCCAAAAAAATAATAATAATACAAATCATAAACAAAATAACATGCGTAAAATATGAGATAAGATGTGATTTTTTATGAAGTTACACATTAACATACTTCCCAGTTTGATTTAGTGTGTTTTATGCTCCATTTCAATTTCACTTTTATATTCTTATTTTTTGTGTGCATGTAAGAATACAACCATTTATTGAATTTTTCATACTTCCTAGCTTGAATTAATGTGATCAAGTTAAGACCATTCTTTTTCCAATTTTGTATTCCTCTTATACTTCCCAACTTGAATTAGTGTGATCAAGTTAAGACCAATCTTTTGCCAATTTTATTTTTCTATTATACTTCCCAACATGATTTAGTGTAATTTATTGACTTAATTAATTTATTTTTATAACATTTATGCCCTTTTAAATACCTTCCATTTTATTACATTGTTTTCATACTTCCCAATGCAATTTAGTATGATTTTACTTTTTTTAATTTGTTGCAAAAAAAATTTCACTTTGGTTTAAAAACAAATTTATTTTTACCATCTTGTTTTACTATCCCTTGGTTTTATATACTTAGTCATTTTTATTTTTATTACACATTTCCCAACTTGAAATACTATGTACTACATTTTTGATTGATTATATTTTACCATGTCCTTTTTGCCTATTTTTTTAAACCATGCATGCATTTTTCATAATGCTAGAAAAGAAACCACATCTCATATATTTACTATAGCATATAAAACAATAGCTAAATACATGTGCTAGAAAGAAATATATCCAAAACATCCATAACCATAACCATAATAAGAAAAACATACACACTCAACATCAATATGTCAAAATGATAAATCATATATAAATCTCATAATTTTTTGTTATAACAAGTACAACCATATACAATGCTCCAATTCTATCGTTGGGCCCCATCCTATATCTCTTATTCGCTAAACACACTAATTATTGAGACCTCAGTATGAATCCTATAAATAGCATACCATAAAGAGGCGATCTAAGATCTCAATCCATCTACCAGTCCTTCTAGGTGTGCCACCTAAGCTTGTACATATGCCAACTAGGCTAAGGTCACCATGTGTATCACTCTTTCTTCCTCCTGCACCTATGTCATATGGGTCAAGGTCACTGTATGTGATTATGTCATCTAAATAACTATAGATATATGCACATATATCTCTTATGTTAGGGCCTATCATGCTCATATCTCACTTGCACCCATCTCTACTAGTGGTTGTATCCTCTCTCTTTATGATTCTATCCACCTTACTACCTCCCTTATAATCTAGACTAGATTACTTGAACTGGGATAGATGGTACAATGGGGTCCTCTAATATAGTACAGTTTTATAGATATAGATTCTCATCCACTATGTCATGGAGTGATCTGATCATAAGAGACCCCTATCTCTCATCCTCATCCTCAGCTACACCTACAAAATCACACCTAGATAGATATTAGATCATTGTTATATCTTGAAATATTTATCTACATCAAGTCTCTATTTAAAAGTAAAAACTTAAGTGATAATTTAATCATCTTTATTACCTATCTATGTCTTGACCACTATGTTCTCACCATCTACATGACTATCTAGCATAGTCTCTCTATCCACATAGACTCTTAACAACTCCTCTATAGGTAACCTCCTTAGTTCAAATCCAACTATCATGTCTTACAACCACCTCAACCTCTACCTAAGTGTCTTATCTATCATCTAGCTTTCATTTTACTCACCTATTAGATCATCAAGGATGGCGATAGTCTCTACTCTCTTTTACTCCTACCTCCATTGACATCATGTCCTTGATGGTCTCTAGTCATCTCACTATGGAACTATTGGTGGTATCTATAGTTCCAATACTTCTATGCCCACCTTCTCTTAATCTACTCCCTATCATGCTCATTCACTCCATGGTCACTCATGACTTGGTTTGAGCATTAAATTCATCATTGGTGGCCCCAACACCCTCTTTCCCATGAGTCTCTCACATGTTGAGCCCACTAATTGAGCATCAATATCAATGTCACTAGATGAGGTAAGCCCATCTATCTTGGCACCCATTCCACTAGATGTGGTATCCTCCACCAAGTATAGTGTCTAACAACCTCTATCTTTATTGTAACTAGTGTAACTCTATCCTAGCTTAGCCATGTAGTCACTACGTGCTCATATGGCTACCACACTATGTTTATACATCTCACCATCTATAGCATTGGCATGTGGGGCATGACCCGCTCTACCTAGTCCTCTTTCCATCTCCAAAATTGAAGCAACCTATCATCAACCACATAGGGTAACCCATTCAGTTGATATGTAGGAAATCTCTCATATATCTAAGTTATCAATAATATGAATAGTCTTATCAACTTAAGCCCTCTAAACGACACCTCATACAAATCATGTATGAGATGGACCTATATGATAGAACTAAGATAGTATAGTACTCCCTCCTCTAGGACCATCCTACTCAAGGCTACCATAAATAATGGTACCTTAGCATCTGACTTATGATATAACACTTGTTATGTAACAAGTCATATCATATATTTATAAATATCTATAATATGTGATGCATATATGTCAAACATTTTAACTCTCCTACCTACCAATATAATATCTAATCCTATATCCCACATGGTTAAGGCTCTCCTCTCCTCTAGGTTAATTGATATACATGTAGTCATTGGTTCTCCTATTATTGATAACCCTAAGATGCCTATATTCCAAAAAAATAATTTTTTTGCTATTTTTTGCACTAACTTATATAGGTTCACCTAGTGTTCTTCACATTAGACACCTTCACATCTCTTATAGTATACCTATTTATCTATAGCACTAAGGTAAGTAAACGTATGATTTTTTTAATTCTATCCTTTCATTTATCTTATTTTCTAGTTACTTCACTTTACTTAGCATCAATGTTGTGTGTTATCATGTTCTATTTCCCAAAGCACCATCTCATGTTATACTTACATGACATGTGATGATATTTGACTGGGACATATGTATACACATAATATTTTAAAACTTTTATCACTTACTAATAGTTTTAATCTTTTAAGAACTCATTGAGTCTCACTCTCTCTCTATGCATGCTTTAAGGGGTACACTAGGAAAGGGGTGGGTAGACCATTATTGCTTCCTAAGATTGTTGTCCATTTTTCCACTTTCCGTCTACACACTTGTCTCCTAAAAATATTTACCCTAAGATTATTCTTCTCTATTGTACCCATTCTAGTCATTTATCATGCTTTATCCTCTTTATTCTTGCCTTGACCCTTTTTCACTAATTGACTATACTAGGTTGATTAGGTCAACCCTGTATAGTTTTTATCCTCTGATTATTATATAGGGTTGACAAGGTTGACCCTAAACTATTTAAGTATATTTTTTACTTGGATTTTCATTAGCCCTTTGGCTGAACTAGCTTGAGACCTAGTGATTTACATCTTGAAAACATATAGGGTCGACTAGGTTGACCCTATATATTTGACATATTCATAAGGATTTAATGAAAGATCTAACTATATATACTAGTTCATTTCTAACCATTTGAGAATAGATAAGTGAAGAATAATAAGTGTGAAAAAACATCTACTTATTGACCATTCTAATTGAGGAATAAATTTTAGCATTCCATACTTTATTTAGAGAAATGGATATTTTGTTGTGGAAAAGCATTTTGGATGCATAGATAGGTTATGTATCCTAGAGATGATTTGTATTTATTATACTTACATACCAAAAAAATCTATTGCGAAGCACCATGGCTAAGGGAGAGATTGAGGATCAATGGGTTTGTCTTCAAAGGTAATTATTCCTAAATTTATTTATCTTTTGTAAGAGTAGATAGATAATGTAAGTGTGCTTCTCTCCCATGCATTATGATTTCATATAAATTGACATGAGTATATGTCTTATATGCATGCTTAGTTAATTTTTTTTAATTTCTAACCCCCATTTTGTGCCACAAGCTTTAGTGTGAAATCTATTATATTTACTTTTTGTTTATTAGAATATAGTGAACATTAAACTTAGGACTCTTTTAGGGTTGTTACGTGATTATGTTAGACTATAAGATTTGTAAGCCTTAATAGCATGGTTTATTGTGACAAGTGATCCCCTAATTAGGCCTAGAATATCTCCATATTGGTCATGCCCCCACTTAAAAAATATATTCCCAATCATAAGTGTAGGTATGCTATATCTTCTTTGAGCCAGGATTGATTTATAGGCATGATGTAATTATGATTGCATACACATACCATACATAAATTATTATATGGAAAGGATAAACTGGAATGATAATTTCATTAAATTAAGGAAGTTACATCTAGTTGATTAGGTGTTGATTTTTGAATCCAAATATAAGGACCAAAAATGAAAAATTTAGACCAGATGTGTAATGTCCCATTTTTTTTACTGATCATCCAAAAGGGCCATATATCCTATTTTATTCCCTTAGGATATAATAAATCATTACAATGAAATAAGATAAAATTATTTATTTATAATTTTTCCAAATAAATTAAATCATAAGGATAGCTTTATGTTAATTAATTTAATTAAAGTGTGGCAAGTTTAGAGGCACAATTTGTGGAGTTAATTTAGTTTCAAAGGAAATTTACTAAATGGAGTACGGATTTTTTGGTGGATTTAGTGAGGAGTGTTTAATTAAACCTTATAAACGTAACTTTAACTTCTATAAGAAGATATGGATGGGAGTTCTATGGAAATTTTCCATTTCATAAGATGGTCAAGTTTCGGAAAGTTGGAAGTAGAAATAAAGATGGAAAAAGTGAGATCTGAGTGGATTATGGAAAGTAAATAAAAGAGGAAATTTAGTTGATTTTTATAACTCATTTCCCCTAAATAAAATAATTATAATCTCGGCACCCCTCTTGGACCTCTTGGGTATTAATACACCCTTCTTTCAATTTTGAGGATCTTTTGCCAACTTAACAAATTTCTTATGAATGTTGCACTTGTCCTATAGTAACAAGATTCAAAGATGAAACCCGTTTGGTTATTATAAATCATATGATAAAATATATATGATTTCATGTGGGAAATATGATACAAATATTGTAGTAGAGCTTCATAGAGTTGTAGATTCAGTTATCTCAATTTTGGGTTTATTTGCAAGATTTTTAGGTGAGGAGTTTGATATTGTGTTTCCATATTTTATTTTTTATTTATATGATATTATTGTGGATTTATATATTCATAATTTTATTTAATTTCATCAAAAAATCCAATATTATAATATTTGGTTCTTATTTTACATTTTTTGTGCAATTTAGAGAAATCAAGTGTAAGGGCTTGAAGATATATTTCTTAAAATTCATGTTTATTATGAAAATATGTTATTTTATAATATGTATAATAAATATTAAATGTAATTAATATTATTAATGAATATTTATCATTCCATTAGTAGATTGGTTAACAAACTATCAAATTCAAGATCCACTGGTGAGGCAAAAATTGGGTATTTTGAGAGTTATTTATAAATCATTTAAAATTTAGTTAGGTTTAATTAATTTATGGTTTGGGATATTATAGTGGTATATAAAGTGTGTGAATTTTAATTTAATGTGTTTTTTTGGGTAAAATTAGTTTAGATTTCATTTACTTTTAGATAAAAATTTTATCCAGGTTACTATAGTGGTATCAGAGCCTAGTATCTAGGTAGCCTGAAGGGTGAAAAATAGTTGGTTTCATGCACACTAGTGAGAATAAAAATAGTTAAATTGATAAATAAAAAATAACACAAATTCAGTGGCCAAAAACCTATCTATAAGATGACACTTTATTAGTTGTAATAGTTGTAGGGCAGCCACAAACATGTTTTTGATTAACTAGCACAATGGGTGATAGAAGAGATGAAAGTCCACCAAGAGATGATGAACATATTATTGAATTGTTAAGGGATATGGTAAGAGGATATAAATAAATGAAAAATTAAATTATTTATTTATATTAATAAATGATGATAGCTCTTAGACAAATGACTCAAAAAATGAGAAAATTGAGAATTAACCAAGCACATATAGGTGAAGGAAGTAATGCAGGTACACCCAATATTGGTATAGCTCATTTTATAAAAAATGATATAAATTTTTATCCCATATTCCTAACATGAGAATTAGTGGAGGAATAATCTTCAATAGATGAAGAAGAGCCACATTTAGTTGATGATTTTATTGTCATTCATGATGAAAACAATTCTCTTCCACCGCGTATTAGATATGATTTATCCTTCAACCAATTCACAAGTCAATGAAAGGATAGAAGTAGAAAAAGGGTTGAGAAAAGACATAGGAGGTAACATAAATACTTCAAGTAAGATTTGACTAAACTAACTCTTCCAAACTTTGATGACAATTATAAGACTAGTGCAAGGGCTGAGATTCACAAGCTAGATACATTCTTAACTCTCAAGCCTATGTAAGAAGATGAAGCCATTAAATTTAAAAACATGAATCTTGAGGGTATAGAATATTATTAGTGTAATCATGGTTTGGTAAATCAAAATCATACAATGATACATTCCTATGAAAAATTCAATAGCAAACTCATTTCTAGATTTGATAGAAAAGATGAGGAGGTATATTGTAGAGAGTTGGCTCAAATGAAATAAATTGGGAATGTTGATTATTACATTAAATATTTCCAATTTTTTTTTTTTTATGGTTATTTATATGACTATAAAAAAAGTAACAATGGTATTCATATAAGTTTTGAGTGATAGATTGAAGGGCTTGGTAAAGGCTTTCAAGCATAGCACTCTATAGGAGGAAATTTAGCTAGTTATTGATCTTGAGACATCTCTTACTACATATCAATCACAAAATAAAAGTTTTAAATTCAATAAACTATATCATAAAAATTATAGAAAACTTAATTTCATACCTCTTAAGATGGACTTTGAGATAAAGAATGAACTATGGAGGAAGAAACTTTGATTTTATTGGAAAGAACCATGGGAACTAGGACACAAGTGCCTTAAGAAAGGCAAGGTTCATTATATAGAGGTCGCTTCCAAGGTGGAGAATGATTCAGTACATGATATGAGATCAGATAGTGATAGTGATCATGAGGGACAACCACCGTAGCCAGATATTGAGCCTAATCCTACAAGGGGTTCAACACATGTGACCATTTCTACACTTTCAAGAATGCCTCGATATCATCCCTTTCAATTAAAGGAAGTACTTAATGGATAATGAGTCACTTATTTGGTTAATAATGGAGCTACTCAAAACTTCATTGATGAAGGTTTAGTTATGAAGAATATATTATAGACAAAAGAGTTTTTAGGGTTTAATGTGATAGTTACAGATGGATTCTTTATGAGATACACTAGGAAGGTTTCACATCTCAACATTTATATGGGTGATTATACATTGACTAATGACTTCTATGTGGCTTTACTTAGAGAGATTGATATTGTTTTGGGGATATAGTGGTTACAATAACTTGGTAGATATATATATATATATATATATATATATATATATATACATACATATATATATATATATGTATATATATATATATATATATGTATGTATATATATATATGTATGTGTATATATATATATATATATATATATATATATATATACATACATATATATATATATATACATACATATATATATATACATATATATATATATATACATATATATATATATATATATATATATATACATATATATATATATATATACATATATATATATATATATATATATATACATATATATATATATATATATACATATATATATATACACACATATATATATATACATATATACATATATATATATATATACATATATATATATATATACATACATATATATATATATACATATATATATATATATACATATATATATATATATATATATATATATATATAAGATTTTCAAAATATGGAGCTGGAGTTCATCTTAGATGGGAAGAAGATTATGTTGAGAGCATTATTATATGGAAGATCTAGGATTATATCATCAAGGAGGATGGAGTCCTTATTTAGGCATGGTGATGTTACATGGGAATCTTAGTGCTTTGTATCTTCCAAATCTTCTTCTAGTAATGATCAAAAATATCATGTAGACATTCATTTTTTGCTTGATAATCACATTTTGGTGTTTGGAGACATTCCTCCTAGTAGATCCCCTGATGATGGATTTGATCATGTCATTAAATTAGATTATAAATACAATACCATCATTACTTATCATCATTTGAGGAATTTCAAGGATGAGATTGAGAAGATGATAGGAGATTTATTGGACATGGGACACATTTGACCTAGTTCTAGTCCATTTTATTCTTTAGTTATTTTGGTGAAGAAGAAGGATAGTACCATGAGGATGTGCATTGACTACATATCCTCTAAAAATATGATTAAGAATAAGAATCCCAAAACTAGCATTACTAAATTGCTTAATGATTTATATGGAGAAGTTTAATTTTCCAAGATTGATTTGCATTCAGGGTATCATCAAATTCATATCCATGAGGAGTATATTCATAGGACATAATTTAGATGTCATAATGGGTAATATGAGTTATTGGTTATGATTTTTGGTCTTAATAATTCTCATGTTGTTAAGGTGTGGAGCTAAAAGCTTCACCAAATGATTATTTTGCAGGTTGCTAGTGTTACACAATCATCAGCATCGGTCAGGAGCGACTGGCATCAGTCAGTAGTCGACTGGGAGATACCGAGATCAGTTATGTTCAGCCGATGTCAGTCAGGTGCAGACAAGCAGGGACCGACATCGGTCACCTGTGCATCTAGAATGTTATTTCTGTGGATAGAATAAAATGTTTGCATGATAGGATTAAGTGTTAGTCTTAAGTCCACATCTCTATCTTTAGTAAGACTATTTAGAGCCCTTGATTAGGAGGTGCATCTAATGTCTATAATTGTATGCTCATGTTTCCTCATTATTATATAATAGGATTAGATCTTCATAGCTTATTGAGAATTGGACAAGTACAGTATAGTATTGTATATGTGTATCAATCCATGTTGTTGGAATTGATTGTAATTGAGAGAGAGAGCTCTTGAGGGAAAGAGATCTAGAAAGAGATATATACATCTGAGAGAGGTGTGGAAGAAAAGAAGTTTCTTCAATTTTATTCCTTTTGAAAAGAGTTTAATACAAGTTTTCAGGGTGGTTTCTTGTATCTCTTATTCTTTGTTATTTCTGATTCTAGTTACTTATCTTTCTGGTTTAATTCTGCATTTAATTGCTTTCATATAGTAATCAACATTGTTGGTTGATCCCCAAAAAGTGGTATCAGAGCTCAGGTTGACTAACAAGTGTTTCAAATCTAGTTAGTGTGTATTGATTACAAGTTACTCACAGGGATTTTTGTTTGAGTGGGAGAAGTAATGGGAGAAGAAAGTAAACTAAGAATGGAGAAGTTTAATGGCAAGAATTATCAACATTGGAGAATGAAGATAGAAGATTATCTGTATCAGAAAGATCTATAATTATCATTAGGTGGGGTTTCAAAGAAGCCCAAAGACATGGATGATGAAGAATGGGAAGTTCTTGATAGAAAGGCTCTTGGATATATAAGATTGAGTCTAGCATCTACTGTGATATCTAATTTATCACAAGCAAAGTCAATGGTAGAGTTAATGACTAATTTAGCAAATTTATATGAAAAACCCTCAGCTTCAAATAAGGTATATCTTATGAACCAGTTATTTAATTTGTAAATGTAGGAAGGTGGATCTGTATCTAATCATCTAAATGATTTCCATGGAATTGTAAATCAATTAAATTCAGTCAAAATAGTGTTTGATGATGAAATTAAGGCTCTTTTAATATTTTGTTCTTCACCTGAAAGCTGGCATAGCTTGGTAATGGCAGTTAGTAATACTGCATCTGCTTCAAATATTTTAAAAGTAGAGGATGTTGTTAGTGTAATCTTGAATGAAGAAATTCACAAGAAAAGTATAGAGGAAACATCAGGGAACGCTTTAAGTTTTGAGAGTAGAGGAAGGAAAAAAGAGAAGGGCAAGAAAGGGAGATCAAGGTCTAAGTCAAAGATGAGAGGTAGATCCAAATCCAGAAATGGTAGGAAGCCACAATGCTGGAATTGTGGAAAGATAGGGCACATAAGCAAAGATTGCTAGTCAAAACCAAAAGAAGACAATCAGCATGAAGGTAAGGAAGAAGAAAAAGTTGTAAGTATTGCACAAGATGCTCTTATATTCTCTTTGCATAATAATATAGAATCTTGGGTGTTAGATTCTGGTGCCTCTTTTCATGCTACCCCCAATAGAGAATATTTTAGTGACTATGTCCATGAAGATTTTGGAATAGTTTATTTAGGGGATGATGAGCCTTGTAAAATTGTTGGCAAAGGGAAAGTGTAGTTGAAAATGCAGAATGGCAACACATGGGTGTTGAGAGATGTCATGCATGTTCCTAGCTTGAAGAGGAATTTGATTTCTGCAGGAAAGTTAGGGGATGATGGTTGTACAGTAACTCTCACAGCTAAATCTTAGAAGGTTACCAAGGGTGCACTTGTATTGGCCAGAGGTAAGAGAGTAGGTACTCTCTATTTATGTAATTGTGTTACTAATAATTCTCCTTCTGTATTATCTACTTCAGATGTGGATGCAAAGTTGTGGCACTCTAGGCTCGACCATATGAGTGAGAAGGGAATGTCTATTCTTAAGTCAAAAGGTAAGCTTTCAGATTTGAAAAGCATAGATCTAGAGTTTTGTGATCACTGTATTTTTGGGAAATAGAAGAGGGTGAGTTTTCTCAGGACTGGGTCAACAAAGAAGAAGCACAAGTTGCAGTTTGTTCACACAAACGTGTGGGGACCAGCTCAAGTTGCTTCTATTGGAGGATCACGATACTATGTTTCTTTCATAGATGATGCTACAAGAAAGGTATGAGTCTATTGTATAAAGAAGAAATATGATGTTTTTGACACTTTTAAGATTTGGAAAGCTATGGTTGAGAATGAAAGAGGCAGGAGATTGAAGTGCCTGAGATCTGACAATGGTGGTGAGTTATGTAGCTATAAGTTCAACTAGTATTGTTATATGCATGGAATACATAGGCAAAGGATGGTTCCAAGGACACCTCAGCAAAATGGAGTTGCTAAAAGGATGAACAAAACAATAATGGAGTGTGCAAGGTGTATGAGATTGCATGCTGGTTTGCCCTTAGAGTTTTGGGTAGAAGCTATGGATACTACAGTGTACTTGATTAATAGAGGACCCTCTACAACTCTAGATGGTGGAATTCTAGAAGAGGCATGGACAGGTGAAAAGGTAGATCTCTCATTTCTCAAAGTTTTTGGTTGTGAAGCCTTTGTACATGTTGATAAGGAAAATAGAAAGAAGTTGGATGCTAAGTCTATGAGGTGCACATTTATTGGCTATGGCTCTGATGATTTTAGATTCAGGTTTTGGAATCTAGGAATTAATAAGATAATTAGGAGCCATGATGTTTTCAATGAAAAAGTGATGTATAGTGATCAGCTCAAGAAGCTAAATCAATCTAGGTAGAGCAATGGAGAATTGGACAAGGTGACGGTCCAAAATGAGCTTGCAAGAAAATTTATCATAGACAGGAAAACATAGAGACTAACACCGGTCAGGCAAGAACCGACATCAGCAATATAGGAACTGATGTCAGTCAGATAGTGACCGATGTCAGTCAGGTAGGAATTGATGTTGGTCAGGCAGAACCGACGTCAGCCAGTTACAGGCTTGGAAGTGACTAAGGTCGGTCACTGTTAGAGAATTTAGACAGACAACATGTTGTGAATGAGTCTCAAATGCCCATCAGGAGGTTAGAAATGGTAAGTAAACCTCCAATTTGATATTCCCCTTCATTATTATATTTATTGCTTACTGATGGTGGAGAACCAGAGAGTTTTGATGAATCAATACAGGTGGAATCCAAGAATCAGTGGGAACTAGGCATGAATGAGGAGATTGATTCCTTGAAAGAGAACCAAACATGGGATTTGGTTGAGTTGCCAGTGGGAAAGAAGACACTGAAGAATAGATGGATCTACAGATTGAAGGAAGGTGAGAATGGATAGATGAGATATAAGGCCAGGTTGGTAGTGAAAGGATTTGCACAAAAACCAGGTATTGATTTTGGTGAGATTTTTTCTCTTGTTAAAATGACTTCTATACGGACTGTATTGTCTTTAGTTGCTATTGAGGATTTGCATCTTGAGCAGCTTGATGTTAAGACAATGTTTCTTCATGGAGATTTGGATGAAGAAATATATATGGATCAGTCAAAAGGATTTGAGGTCAAAGGTAAGGAGAAGCTAATGTGTAGATTGAAGAAAAGCTTGTATGGCCTCAAGCAAGCTCCTAGACAATGGTATCTGAGATTTGATAGGTTTATGACTGAGCATGGCTACAGTAGGTGTCAGTTTGACTATTGTGTTTATTTTAAGAGATTGGATAATGGTAGATATATTATTTTGTTGTTGTATGTAGATGATATGTTGCTTGCAGGATCACACATGTAGAATATCTCTGAGCTTAAGGTGAAATTAGCTCACACATTTGCCATGAAGGATTTGGGAGTAGCAAAGAAAATCCTTGGCATGAGAATTAAGAGAGACAGGAAAAATCACAGGTTTATTTTCTTTCAAGAGGATTGTGTGAACAAGGTGTTGAAATGGTTCAATATGGAGAATGCAAAATCGGTAATCACACCTTTGGCTAGACATTTTAAATTGAGTAAAGAACAGTGTCCTAATTCACATGATGAGGTAGAGTACATGAGTAGAGTTCTATATGCTTTTACAGTAGGGATTTTAATGTATGTAATGGTATGTACTAGACTAGATATTGCCCAAGCAGTGGGAGTTGTAAGTATATGGCCAATCTAGGGAAGGAGCACTGGAAAGCAGTTTAGTGGATCCTTAGATATCTGAGAGGGACTAGCAATAGGTATTTGTGCTATGGAGGTTTAGATACTTCTCTACATGGTTATGTAGATTCAAATATGGCAGGTGATTTGGATGGCAGAAGGAGCACCACATGATATGTTTTCACTATTGGTGGAACGATGGTTAGCTGGATATCAAAGTTGTAGAAGGTTGTTGCCTTGTCAACTACGAAAGTAGAATATATTGCAGTCACAGAGGCTTGCAAAGAGATGATATGGATGACATGGTTCATGGAAGAGCTAGGAAAGGAGCAAGAGAGTTGCAGATTATACAGTGATAGTCAGAGTGCAATTCATTTGGCTAAGAATTCGGCCTTTCATTCAAGAACAAAGCATACATAGCTTAGGTACCACTTCATTAGACAGGTATTGGAGGATGGTGAGTTGAAACTGGAAAAGATCCATATAGATAAGAACCCTACTGATATGTTAACTAAGCCGGTAACAAAGGAGAAGTTGAATCTTCATTCAACTTTTGTTGGTATTCATGATTGAGTTTGAAGATGGAAGAGCTAGAAGATGTTGCTGTACAGGTACTGGTGCAACTGTTTATCTCCAAGTGGGAGATTGTTAAGGTGTGGAGCTAAAATCTTCACCAAATGAGTATTTTTTAGGTTGCTGGTGTTACACAGTCACCGACGTCGGTTAGGAGTGACCGGCATCAGTCAGTAGTCGACTGGGAGATACCGACGTCAGTTATGTTCAGCCGACGTCGGTCAGGTGCAGACAGGCAGGGACCGACGTCGGTCACTTGTGCGTCCAGAATGATATTTCCATGGATAGAACAAAATGTTTGCATGATAGGATTAAGTGTTAGTATTAAGTCTGCATCTCTATCTTTATTAAGACTGTTTAGAGCCCTTGATTAGGAGGTGCATCTAGTGGCTGTAATTATATGCTCATGTTTCCTAATTATTATATAATAGGATTAGATCTTCATAGCTTATTGGGAATCAGACAAGTACAATACAGTATTGTATATGTGTATCAATCCAGGTTGTTGGAATTGATTATAATTGAGAGAGAGAGCTCTTGAGGGAAAGAGATCTAGAAAGAGATCTGTACATCTGAGAGAGGTGTGGAAGAAAAGAAGTTTCTTCAATTGTATTCCTTCTATAAAGAGTTTAATATAAGTTTTCAGGGTGGTTTCTTATATCTCTTATTCTTTGCTATTTCTGATTCTAGTTACTTATCTTTCTGGTTTAATTCTGCATTTAATTTCTTTCATATAGTGATCAACATTTTTGGTTGATCCCCAACACATGTTACATTTTAGTCATACATGAATCACATATTTAATACGCAGTTGTGTAATTTTGTATTGGTAGTCTTTGATGACATTTTGATAAATAGTAAGACATGGGATGCCACTTTAGGCACCTTTATAAGGTTTTGGGTATTATGGAGGAACAATTCATTTTTGTTAAGGCATCCAAATCTGAGTTTAGGTTATGACATATTTTGTACTTGGGTCATTTGATTAGTGTAGATGGAGTTAAGGTCCATTAGGAGAAGATTAGATCCATTTTGGATTGGCCACCACTGAGAAACATTTCTTATTTGAGAGGTTTCTTGGGTTTATGAAAATATTATAGGAGGTTTGTTAATGGGAATTAATAGCTATTAGCTCCAATTACATATCTCAATAAGAATGGGGATTCAAATTCTCAGATGAGGCCCAAGTTACTTTTGATTGGATCAAGGGTGTGATGAGTTCTTGTCCTATTTTCACATTACCAAATTTCACATAGCCATTTGTGTTAGATTGTGATGCATTAGGAGAGGGCATTGGATCTATGTTGATGCATAATAGACATCCCATAGTATATGAGAGCATAAAATTGAGAGATGTAGAAAGAATTTATTTCACCTATGATGAGGAAACTCTTGCCATCATGCATGTGTTGGAAAAGGTTATATAGTACTTGGTGGGTAGGAAATTCATGGTGAGAATAGACCAAAACAAATTAAAATACTTTATAAATCAAAAGGAACTTAATGAGAGGCAACAAAAATGGGTCAACAAAATTTAGGTCTATGATTTTGATATTGAGTACATCAAGGGTAAGAAAAATATTGTTGTTGATTCACTTTCTAGGAAACCTACAATTTGTTCTATGTCAGATATTTCAGTTAAATAGAAGTCTCAAATTTTGGTTAAGTATTATAAAAATAAATTTTATGAGAGCTCATGGATGGTAAGATTTAGGATGATGAGTATAAGGTAATTGATTATATCATATATTCAGAGGATATAATATATTTGGTACCTGAATCTAAAATGAAGAGTAAAATCATGAGAGTTGTCCATGATACACCCTTAATAGGACATGTATGGCTCTTGAAGACCTATAGGTAGATTAGAGAGAGATTCTCATGGAAGGTTCTCAAAGAATGATGTATTGTGTTATGTTAGAGAATGCAAAGCTTGTTAGTAGAATAAGTTGAAGCATACTTTCCTAGAAAGTTTGCTTTAGCCATTACTAATTCTAGAGCAAAAGTGGGAAAGTATTTCTATGGATTTTATCATAGGCCTTTTAGGATTTCAAGGAAAGGATTTCATATTTTTATTAGTTGACAAGTTGATGAAATATGCACATTTAGTTTCTATTTCATTAGAGTACATGGCACCTTAGGTTGCAAGTTATTCTTTAGAGAGGTGTTTATAATTCATGGGTTTCTAAGGACCATAATTAGTGATTGAGATAGTAGGTTTCTTAGTGTGTTTTGGTAGAATATATTTATATTAGTTGGTACTGAGTTGATCCCAAGCACTAGCTACCACCCACCTACATATAGACAAATAGATATTATAAATAAATGTGTGGAAAGGTATTTACACAATTATGTTATGGGGTAGTAAAAGGCTTGGATCAGGTGGTCATATTTGAGAGGGAATTTTTATAATACCACCTATCACATGTCGATAGGCATGTCACCATGTAGAGTCTTGTATGGGTATGACACTATGTCTTTTATAGACTTAGCATTTGATGATAGTAAAGATCTTAAGTTGAGAGATTTGATGAAGGCTAACTAGAATATTCTCAAGGCCCTAAAGGAAAATATTCACCATTATTAGAATCAATAAAAGGTATATGGTGATAAGTATATGTTTGAGAGGACAATCAAGGTTAGTGATCTAGTTTTATTTCACCTACAACCATATATACAATCTACATTGAAGAAGAGTGGTGCAAAAAATTTGAAGCCTTACTTTTGTGGCCCTTATAAGATCATGAGGAAAAATAGAGAGGTTTTTTATTACATATAATTACCTAAAGATATAAAAATTCATAATTTATTTCATGTATCTTTCCTTAAAAGGGAATTAGGGTAATAAATTTTACCTTCTCTAGAGCTTCCACCTTTAGATGAGGAGGGCAAGTTGGTTTTGGTACCTGATGCTATCCTCGATATGAGGGAGTGTAGATTGAGAAACATGGTGATCAAAGAGTATTTAGATGGATGGACTTGCATAATAAGGATGCTATGTGGGAAGTTCAACAAATTTTGTAGCATCCAGATTTGCAATTGCTTAAGGGCAAGTAATTATGGAAATGAAGGACTATAATGTCCCCTTTTTCTGAGTGATCATCTAGTAAGGCTAGTTAGCCTCTTTTATTCCCATGGGATATAATTGAGCATTAAAATGGAATTAAATTAAAATAATTATTTATAAATTTTTCTAAATAAATTAAATCACAAGGATAGATTTATTTTAACTTATTTAATTAAATTACGGCATGTTTGAAGGCATAATTAGTGGAGTTAATGTTTAGTTTTAAGGGAAACATGTGAAATGGATCATGGATTTATTGGTGGATTTAATGAGTGTATAAATAAACTTTTCAAATGGGATTTTAACTTATAGAATAAGATGTGGTTGGGAGTTCTAGGGAAACTTTTCATTTCATAAGTGGGTCAAGTTTAGGAAAGTTGGAAGTATAAACAAAGAAGGAAAAAATGAGATCTAAGTGGATCATGTAAACTAGAAAAAAGAGGAAAGTTAGTTTATTTTTATAATTAATGTCCCCCAAATTAATAAATACTAATCTTGGCATTCCTCTTTAACCTCTAAGGTATTAATACACCCTTCTTTCAATTTTCAGGATCTTTTACCAAATTAACAAATTTCTTATCCATGTTACACTTATGCTATAGTAACAAGATTCAAGGATGAAACCCATTAAGTTATTTTAAATCATAGGATTAAATCCCTCTTATTTCATGTGGGTAATATCATATAGATATTTTAGTGGAGTTTCACAAAGTTGTAGATTCAGTTATCTCAATTTTGGGTTTGTTTGCAAGATTTTAGGGTGAGGAGTTTGATAGTGTGTTTATAGATTTTATTGCTTCCATATATGATATTTTTGTGGCTGTATATAATCATAATTTTATATAATCTCATCATAAAATATAATCTTATATTCTTGGGTTCTTATTTTACATTTTCTGTGCAATTCAAAGAGATTGGGTGTAAGGGTTTGAAGATATATTTCCTAAAATTCAGGTTTATTGTGAAAATATATTATTTTATGCTATGTATGAGAAATATTACATTAAATTAATATTATTCATGAATATTTATAATTCCCTTAAGTTTGGATAAGTTTTCCTTTGGAATGGTTTAAAAACTATCAAATTCAAGATCCATTGGTGAGGAGAAAATTGGCTATTTTAAGAGTTGTTTATAAATCATTTTAGATCCAATTAGGTTTCATTAATTTATTATTTGGGATATTAAATTTGTATATAATTTTTTTTTGTGTGACATGAATGTTTTTTATTTGGTAAAATTAGTTTATATTTCCTTCATTTTTAGATAAAAATTTTATCCAAGTTACTATAGATGGTTAGGCCCCTATCAGATATAAAAGGTGTTTGATAATAGTGTATTCAAGATAAAAATTATTTATTTGTTCATATTATATTGTATTATAAATGAACACCATTATAATTTGTACAAATGTTTAACCCTTTTTGAAATAAGAAATAAAATTAAAGAGGGTAACCTAATCAAGCAAGGATTAAGATACTGTAAAATGTAGCCTCGTTAAATTATTAAAATTCATATGATTCTTCATACAATATTAAATTATCAAAATTTTATAAATATATAACATACAATGCTAAATATTAATATTCATGATTAAACATAATGAATAGATACTAGTTAACTTGTTGACTGATTCACACGTAGATATGAGAAGTGTAGATGTGGAAACATTTAGAATGATGTTCATCTATGCTTTATCAGATTCTATAAATTATCTCTCTACAATCTTGAACACTAGCATTGATGATTCTATCCTAAAACTAACACTTATATCCATAGTGAATTACATGTCATTTTATATAAATTACATATACACCTATTAGGTTTCCTATTCACCTTACATATTGCTATGAACATAACCTATAGTGTGTCTAGAGATATGTGTGATAGACGTGTGGCTTATATAACTTTCATATTTTATTATTTCATTTATTTATTCTTAGTATGGTTAGCATATGGAATAAACATGGCTAAGTATATTATATATAGGAGGTAGTGGTTAGTATCCCCATTTCATTAGATCAGTAATAGTTATCAAGTATCATCATTTTTTTCAATTATTGATGTGGATATGATTATTCTATTCTTAATTATATGATATATTTTCCATTATTTTGAAACATATAAGTTATTAGATTACAATTATAATCTGATAATCAATTTGGGCCAATCTATACAACTTTATTTTTTGAATCTGGTGTTACAACATTTAAAAGAGCTAAAGGATTTAAAAACATAACTTATGATGCAAGAAGAAATTATTTTTTCACCATTGTAGTATTGTTCAGTCTTTTTTTTTGGGAAATAAATTTTGGATTTTTTTGCACCCTTGTGCAAATTAGCATTCATGGGATTCATCTTAGTGAGACAATAACAATAGAATTATCTATTGGTATACATTTTTTAGATCAAAACCTTCACTTTTAAATTTTATGTAGGGTTGGTCCTAATAGTTGTGGACATCTGAAAGATCAATACACTCCAAAAAAACTTCACAAGAATGACATAGAGTCTATAAATTTAGATATATCAACATTTTATTCAATTCAAAAAATGTATTTAGATATACAAATTATGGTGAGTAAAGATGATATCGATGTAGTAAAATGGGGAATGGTTTTAATGAAGAATTAGTTGGCAACTTTGAGTGATTAGTTGACCACTATTGTGGTTCATCTTCTAAAAAATAATCCTTCACCACTCGAATCAATTTCTCCCAATTAGAAAAATCATAACATAAATACTAGTTCAAATCACATTATTACAAAGTGGTAAGTGCATAATTTTGATGGTAAGGATTCACTCACTTGGATCAATCAAATAAATAAATTATTTGATTTACATCAAACCCCATGTGGATAAAAGGGTATCATGAAATCTCTATATCTATAACTTGAGTATTTTATTTAATGTAGGTGGTTGTGTACTCAAAATAAAAATAATGATTCTCATGTTACTTGGTCAATGTTTAATAAGTATTTATGTATGCATTATCAAAATATTATATTATAAAACCACTTTAGTCAGTTAGTAAAGTTGTGACAAATAGCTATTTTTAAGGATTATATTTAGAAATTTTAGAATCTATCCTTATGTATGGATGACATCAATGATAACAACATGACTAACTTATTCTTGGGGAGACTCAATGATAGCCTCTAACTTGAGGTTTTAATGTTTAATCTAGAATTCAATTTTGAAGCCATACCATTTGTTTCTATAAGCAGAGGAAAATGATTTTTTCAAAAGGAGGGAATTCACTCATGGTTATGAATGCAATTCCATAGTATCATCATTTTTTCAACCTAAAATATTAACCTTTTATAAAATTTAATAGAAGCATGTCAAAGAGTTATGTTTTGGCTATGATAACAATTGGATAATAGAACATAAATATGTTGAAAATAAGTTTTCCTACATTTAAGTATCCAATGGATATGAAGAAGATGATGAAACCTCGGGTGAGGGTATGGAATAGACAAAGGATGAATATGAATATTATCACCTTAATATCTCTTTTCATTCCATTTTAGGTATAATTTATCATTAAAATATTAATGTGGTAGGATTACTCAAGAAATATAAGGTGATAATTTTGATTGACTTAGGAAGTACACATAATTTCATCAAAATTAAGTTGGCTACTCATTTGAACTATTTTATTTATATATCTTTAGCATGATTGTAGATGGTTGTACAATTAATTTCTATGGAAAATTACATAGTGTTAATATTTCCATGAGGGACTACCTTTTTAATACTCCTATGTTTGATATTCCCATGGGTGGTGCTACAATTATTTTAGGAGTATAATGACTCACAAATTTGTTCATGATAAATATGATTTATAATAACTATTCATGCAATTCCATTCTGAATATAGGACATTTAAAAAATGAGTATCAATGGGAAAGTCTCCCCAATTTGTTAGTTCACATCAGATGACAAAGATTATTATAAATGGGGCTAAAGGATTTGGATCACAATTTTTTTCCATTTAACATAAACTAAAAATGTGTCTACACATCTTGATTTACAAATTGTTCTTGATGACCACCCAACAATTCTTGGCACAATGTCAGAAGGCCTAACACATAGCAGAGAACATGATCACCCCATCAAATTGATTCTAGGTAGTACATCACTAAAAATCATACTATATAGGTATTCATATGACTAGAAAAGTGATATTTAAAATATGATACATGAGATGATGGAGTCAAGTATTATCTAACATAGCCAAAGTGAATATGCATCCCTAGTGGTCATGTTGCAAAAGAAGGATGACACTTGGAGGATATGTCATGACTAAAAATAACTCAATAAGTAAACCATCAAAGATAAGTTACCTACACTACTAATCAAATATTTTTTAGATGAATTACATGGTGAGATTTATTTTACCAAAGTAGATTTTCATTTTGGTTATCATAAAATTTTAATGAAAGGTGAAGATATTCCTATAATGGATTTCAAAACTCATAAAGGCCATTATAAGTTTATATTCCATCATATTCATCTCAAATGTATACCATCTAAATTTTAGAGTTTGATGAATATTGTTTTTAGGCCCTTTTAATGAATTTTGTGTTGGTGTTTTTTGATGACATCCTATACACAAAAAAACTTTTTAAGAATATTTGAAGCATGTAAAACATGTAATTTTATTTCTATAACAACAAAAACTATATTTGAAACCTTTCAAATGTTATTCTTGAGCCCATGAGTTGTATTAATTGGTTTATATTATTTCACATGGAGTCAAAGTTGAGCCTAATAATATCTAAGCTAAGATGGAGTGGAAAGTGCCAAAGACATTTAAGAAACTTCATGGATTTTTGGAGCTAAAATGTTACTATATCACATTTGTAATTAATTATGACTAGATATTAGCTCCACTGAAAACATTATTGAATAAATATTCCTTCAAGTAGACTAAACCAACTACCAAGGAATTTGAGAAGCTCAAAGAGGCTATGTTTACCACTTCAATTTTGACAACCCTTAATTTTTCTAAAACATTATTTATTGAATGTTATAAATTATTATGTGGCATGGGGGAAGTACTCATGTAATAAGGAAGAATAATTGTATTCAAAATTAATAATCTCAATATAAAAAAAAAGCTCAAGCCAATCTATGAGAACAATATTATGGATATTCTTCATGCAGTCAAACTATGGAGACCTTATCTGATGGGTAGACACTTTTAGTTAAAGAATAATAATAATAGTCTAAAATAATTTTTGGAAAAGTATTTTCATCAAAAGAAAAAAAATGGGCGACTAACACGAATATATATGACTTTGAAATATTATATAAGAGAAGAAAAGAGAATTCGGTAGTCAATGCACTTTCTGAGAGGGGTGAATGTTTTGAGGAATTATTATACACAATCACCATTTGAAAATAAGATCAGTTAGAAGAAATAAGATAATAATGATGAAATGATAGGTATACACATGTCATGATTTAAAATATTTAGCATGGTTTAGGTGTGTCTAAAGTTTTTGAGTGGAATGGGAACACATTATGGTATATGATTTTAAGGGTTTATGGAGTTTAAGCCCTAGGTTGTTAAAGGGTCTAAGTAAAATAAATTAGGGTATAAATATGAAATAAATACAACCATTAATTTATGAAATAATTGATCAGATATGATATTTCTAAAAATAGTAATGAGTGAGAAATAATTACCTAGATAGAAACTGATTAAGACATATGATCTAGAGGCTAGAAAATAGTGTTGAAGTAGATCTGAGTGTCACAAATAGGGTCTAATTTCATAAAACCTCATAGGTATTGGTATTTTACCTTATATAGTAGAACTAGGGAACTAGTGTCCTAATTTTAGTGCTAATGTACTTTGTGAAAGAATTGTATGATATTATTGGTGTACTTCTAGATGAGTTTTACCTACCTACACCTATGTGGACGAACTTTGATTCACTGTATGTACACCATTTTGGATTGATTTAGGAGAAAAATCTGGACCTCCATGTTGTTAGGTTATGTTAGTGTAAAAATTAAAAAAAGTGTGATGTTATCGAGGTAGGTTGTCATCCTCAACACCCACCTATGTTGAGAGTTGCCTACATAAAAATAATCTAAGGAGGGATAAATCTTGATGTAGTTCTCCTACCCAATTTCTTGGTGCAAGTAAAAGTGAATGCTAGTATGATTGTTGACTTAAGTGATTTAAATGAGGTTTGAGACTAGAAGTCTATGTATTATAGGCTTTTTATGGTTGTAAATTACTATATGTAGAAGTAAGGTAGAATAGAGATCAATAACTTTAATTGTGCACTTGTTTTAATCTTGTTCATGTATTTTGCATTTGATTTTCCTCTAGTGGAAAAAGGGATAAAATTCATGTATTTTATTTAATTGAATATGGGAAACTATAGGTTTAATTTCCTAAATAGTAAAGGGGTCTACATTAAGGGGAAAATCAGTAAATAAACTATGCCTTAATTAATCTACTAATTTATTGAATTTGGAAGTACTTAATTGATTTCTAAAAATATTGAACAAGGGGATAGAGATAAAAACTTAGCTAATTCTGGGCTGAGATAGAGGAGATAAAGGCTACAAATTACTGATCTAACTAGTTAGACTATCAAAAATAGGATCCAAAAGTCTATTTTCTACCTAGATACGAGTGCTAAAAATGGGACACTTAGAGGTCCAACACTATAGTCTATGTTTTGGCACTATAGTCCTAAGTTTCTAAGCATTCTAAGCTTTCTAGGTTTTGTTCATTTACTTTGGGAGACCTTATGCCTAAAATATCAAGTCCTAGTTGTTCACAAAGCTTTGTGTGTAATTAATTTTGTCTTCAAGGATCCTAGTTCCTCTTCATGCTTGATAGGTGATCTAAAATCCAACAAAAAAAAAGGGTTTAATGTGTAATATACATTGAGAATGTGATCACACCATGTGTGTGGGCACATTGCCTACATACCAATACATTGAGGAAAGATCAATGCTAATGTAGTTATCCCAATTTGAATGTGTATTATCCAATCCTATGTATGAAATGCAAGTGTATGTAAATTTGGGCAAAATCAAGATGACTCATGACTGGTGCAGGGGCTTGATTAGGTTGGAAATAATAATGGTTGGTTATATGTAGAGAATAGGAAGATTTAATTGAGTGTGATTTAGTATATTTCTAGATTATGATTTTTGAATGATTTACAACCCTTCTAAATGACCTTTGAATGGGATTTTATATAGAAACTAGTGATCCTAGGTTAGATGAACTCACATTAGGCCAATAAGGGAAAGATAAAAATTTAGGAAAATCTGACCGTTTGAGGATATTATGGACTTGCACAACATCATTAGAAAGTGGACACCCTAGGTCCTAATGTTGTAGTCAAACCTATGGTGTTGCTGTCTAGGGAGAAAGGGATGATATGGGATAGATCTATTTTTGGGAGAGGAGTCTGAGATAATAGGGGATGAATCTAGAAGGCTTTTGATGACTAATAAATAGTGAAAACATGCCTAAGTGGGTTGTGTAAGTGAGTAGGAAAGACCTATGGATTGGGTGTCACAAGTCATGATCACATTATACAAATTGCATTTTAGTATGACTATATTTCCTCCCTTTTATTCTAAGTATGCATTAAAGTGAAATACAAGGATAAAGGAAAAAAAAGGAAGTGTACCTAAACATACATGTGAGGCTAAGCCCAAGAAGTTGTGTGATGTTGGGTTGTGGTTAGCGAGAACATGTTGTACTATGTAAGTCTATTATGATACTGAGTTTTCTTGGGTGATTCTAGAAGTATGTTGAACCAAGATTTATATTGATGAATGAGTTGAGTGCTCAATCCCCTAAAAGTGGGCTAAAAAATACAAACGTGAACCCATTTACACCAACTATGAAAAGTTAATAAATCATGTGTGTGCTAATCAATGTCTAGACCATGTGTCTAATCCTTTTTAATAGGTGGTTAAAGAATACAAAGGTTAGTTACACCTTTGGCTCCATCATAGCTCCATTATGTGAATTTGAATGAGAAAATACTGCTATAGATGAATGGCGTATGAGATGGTTAATGGAGCCCCTGAATGTACTATGATCTGAAAATGTTGGCATGGATAGTTGATTGTAAGCTAGAAACTAGGCCACTATTGGCCACTTTGAAAGATGAATATTGGACTTGTATAGAAGCCCCTCCTAAAACTAGAATCAAGGCTTAGGAAGCCACTCGAGAACTCAAGTACTCAAAAAGCAAACTTGTATGAAAGTTTACTTGAATGTGATACCAACCACTTATAGATGGATTAAGGCATGTAACTATTAAGATTATGTAAGAAAACACAATAAACTTATAAATAGAGAAGGTCCATGTGCCATACACATTGCCCCAAATAATTAGTGTTTGGAACATAGATTCTAAACTAAAATTTATATCAACTACCATGTCTAAACTTAAAATGGAAACCTTCATACCACACATGATGCCCCCTATATCTGGATTATTTGACTAGAATAAATGCTAAAAACTATTGATTTCTAGATTGAATTACACTAGAAAAACTATGACTGAACTCACCTCTATGCATGATTCTATAAAAATTGAATATTATGTTATTTAGACAATAACTATGGAAACTAGACATTTTGGGGTCTAGCACTGTAGTCCTATTTTTAACACTACTATTCAGAGCCAAAAATGATGACTGATCTAGATTCTCTACTATCTGCATGGTTTGGTTTGCCGATTTTGAGTTCTAGATTCTGGAATGTACTATTTTGAAACCACTTTTTTGACCATTGGGAGCTATGATCTCTATGACAAAACCTCTATTTATTTCCCCTTATTATAAGGGTATGAATGAAAACCCTACAATGAATTCCCTTATAAGAAGAAGCCCTACAAGTTTGTTAAGATACAAAAACATTTGATATAACATTGATATACTTTATCTCAAGATATAACAATAGTTATAGAGAGAGTGTTAGATCCACAGGGGTATGCCTAGATAGATATAACAATGTAATAGCATGTGAATAAGAGTAAAGTAGAATTTTAAATGTTAGGTTTTATTTTTTATGAAATGGAGGGATGGAGCATGATGTCTATCATGGCATCCAAGAAGCAAGTTAAATGCATGATTGGAATCATGGCATTGCATACAAAGATAAGCAATCAAGTAATAAGCATACAAAGTAAGAAGCAAGAAACATGAAAGGGTGGGCAAGGGGCCAAATATACACTTAAGGCATACAACACATGTTCAAATGCCACATAACACATAATGGGAATAAGCAAATATTGGCACAAGGGCCACAAGCACATGAAAATCACACATAAAGGACATTGACAAGTGTCCAAAGGCACACACATATAGATAGGAACAAAGGACATTAGTAAATGTCCTAGAATGCAAGCAGGAAACAAACATGAATTGGAAAATTCAAACACATCTAGCTAATCAAAGTGAAGATTGGAAGCATGAAAAGTACTAGAAATATAAACATGAATCTAACTATGGAAATAAAGAAGTAGGAGTATACAAAAATGTAATATAAGACTAATGTATATGATATGAAATACAAAAGTGTGATATATGTTAATGGATGTCGATGTGATATCTATATAATCAAGTAAGGAACATACTACAACAAGATGCCTAGAGTGTATAATATAAGAATGAGATAACCTAGATGGTGTATTCATGTATAGTATGCACTTAGTGGGTAGATGTATCGATATGTAACTAGAATGTATAAGTAGGATGCCCCCTCAATGGGTAGAGTGAATCAATCAAGGATATCGATGCACTACACACACTCAAAGGAGACCAAGTGAAGATTAGTAATATAGATAAATAAATAAACAATATCATATCATAATGTAATGTAAGACTAGCATAATGGTTAGCAATGTAAAACATAGATGATGCATACAACTGACATGTTTTTGTATTTTTGAAATATTCTATTGTTTTTGTATTTTGATATATTTGAGCTATGTATAATCAATAAGAGGAAACTATGTATAATCTAAGTAAAGAGTTTGTTTAAATATGAAATCTATGTAGGTGTATGATATTCATTGGGTTCTTGATTTTCTTTCTTTTTAGTGAAGCTAGATTATACACTTTTGGACCAAGATTTTTAGTAATGATGTATGGCCCAAGATAGTTAGGTTTAAATTTGGATTTTTTTTCCTGTTTGGCATTAATATTGCATAGGTTTTCTTTGAGGACAATATAATTAACATCAAATTCTCTGGTATGGACTTGTTTTTTGTAGGAACATTGTATATGCTGTTGATAAACTCTTAAATGTTTTGCTACTTGAATACATTTATGATCTAGCTATTCTAGTTGATGTAAGCATTTTTCACAATATTAATCATCAGTGATGATACCCCTAAGATAGATATGAAGGTATGGGATTTACAATTCCAATGGTCCAACTAATTTGGTTTAGCAAAGGAGTGTTTCTTGTGGGTGTGTGAATGCTTATGCGATAAGCCCATAGTACAAAGATAAGTTGGTTATGAAAATCGTCACCAATTTTTATCATAGTTTTTCTTATAATGTTATTGATGGTTTTTTTAGTAGCTTCTATTTGACCATTTCCTTGTGGATAGTAGGGGTGGAAAATGTGTGTTTGATTTTACATTTTAGGTAGAATTTCTTGAAATATTTTTAAAAAGATGTTTCATTATCAAAAATGATTATTGTAGGTAATCTAAAGCATGAAAAAATATGCATCATGAGAAAACTACAAATGTATTCACCTATGGTGGTTTATCATGGAATATCTTCTACCATTTGGTGAAATATTCTATGTTTGTGATAATGAACTTATGTCCATCAACTGATTCTAGGTTTATTTTACCAATAAGATCAAATCCCCATAACATAAATGGCCAAGGAGAAGTAATTAGTTGTATTTGTTATGATGGTGCATGTTTTAGGTTACTATGTCATTGATATTTTCCATAGAGTTTTTCATATTATAAACATTCTTATTCCATAGTAGGCCAATAGTATCCTTATCAATGTAATTTGTATGACATGGCTTTTCTACTAAAATGACCACCACATTCACTATCATGTATTTGTGCAAGAGCAACTTTGATCTCTTTTATATTTAAGCATCAAAGTAAATGTCCATCAAAATATCATTTAAAAATATAACCATAAATGATCACATATAAAAGTGATTATTTTTGGAATTTACATTTTTCAATTCGAGAGAAAGCATTTAGTGTAGTAGATTTGTCTAAGTATTTATAAATATTAGATAACTATTTTAGAGGTACAAAACTATGCATAGTGGCTAAAATAGAGAGTGATACTAAATCAACATTTGATATGGATGGTGACTATAGTATTTTAATTATGAATATTGCCTTATCATCATTAATGTCAATAGGAATTAAGGATGCAACACTTGACATTGAGTTGATATGGTGGTTGTCTTTTCTTGCTATGTTGCCAATGGAGAAGTAATCAAATTGTGTTGATAAGAATTATACCATATTTTTATATGGGGTGAGATGATCTTCTTTTGTGTGGTATGCATTGTTGACTTGGTTGATGACTGGTTACGAATCACCAAAGACTTGAATGGATTTGATTTGGAGTGATTGGGTAGTGAAGAGACTTAATATAAGTGATTCATACTTTGTTGTATTGTTTGTATAAGAAATATTTAAGTGATATGCAATAGCTACTATGTGACCATAAGGGTTGATAAAAATGATGCCTGCTCATGAACCTAACATGCATCAAGAGCTATCAAAGAACATGGTTTAGGTATTTGAATAAGTATAATAGGTGATAAAATCATCTCAAAATGTGTCATTATTTGGAGTTGTGTCTGGGAGAGGTGCTGTTGCGAAGTGATCTAAAATTATTTTACCTTTGGTTAATTTTTTGAGGACTATATATAAGTCAAATTTAGCTAATAACTTGACCCATTTGTTATTCTATCAAAGAGGTATGGTTTTTCCATTAGAAATTTTAAAATGTCTGCTTTAGTGATAACTTGAGTTTCATTATGGACAATGTAGTGCCTGAGATTTTGTGTATTGAAGACTAATGCTAGGCATAATTTTTCTATTACAAAATAGTTTTTCTCATAATCAACCAACATGTGACTTTTTTAGTACACTGCTCATTTAACATGTTGATCATTTTTTGTACTAATAATGCTCTTAAGGCATGATCTATTATAGATATGTATAGTAAAAAAGGCCTATCTAGCATAGGTGGGACTAAAATGGGTGGATTGAGGAGATATTTATTAATTACATCAAATATTTCTTAGCAAGCTTAGTTCCAAACAATTTTTGTATCTTTCTTTCATAATTGAGTGAATGATTAGGTTTTATCCGTGAGTTGGGATACAAAATGATGAATGGCTTGAATTTTGCCATGCAAAGATCTTAGTTGGTTGAGGTTTGTGGGGGGCATGTCAATAATTGCTTTGAATTTTTTAAGATACATTTCGATGCCCTATTGTGAAATAATAAATCCTAGTAATTTGCTTGATGTGACACTAAAAACATATTTCTTAGGGTTGAGATAGACATTGTATTGTTTTAATATTTCAAAAAAAAATCATAAATCAAGAGTGTGATGTTGTCGTTGTTTATATTTTCCTAATATATCATCAACATAATCTTTGACAGTATGGTGAATCAAGTCATGAAAGATATGTGTCATGGTACATTGATATGTAGCTATGGTATTTTTTAATCCAAAGGGCATAATAATATAGTAATATGTGCCCCAAGGGGTGGTGAAGGATGTTTTTTTCTTGATCTTTGTCAATGATTTTAATTTGATTATATCCTATGAAGCCATCCATGAATGATAATATTTTGTAACCGATTGTGGAATATATGATCATATTCATATTGGGTAAAGGGAAATCATCTTTAGGACATGATTTATTTAGATCTCATGAATCAGAGCAAGATCAAATTTTACCATTAGGTTTGATGATGAGTACAATATTAGAAACCCACTCGAGGTGTGATACTGGTCGGATGAAACCAACATCTACGAGGAATTGAATTTCATCTTTGACTAAGATAACTACCTTAGGATGCATTTTATGAATCTTTTGTTTTATAAGTTTTGTATTGAGGTACAAGAAAATTTGATGAACTACAATAGATGTATTAGTTATATGCATGTTAAAGTAATACCAATCAAATAATTTGGGAAAATCTATTAAGTTTTTCCAAATATTCATGTCTTCTTCTTTTCATAAAGTAGCAGCTAATAGGACAATGCAAGGATCTTGATTAGTTCCAAAGTTAAAATTTACTTTGTCCTCATTAAGTAATGTGGATTAATCAAGTGCATATGGGATTGTGGGGATGGTATCACCTGAGTCCTTTGGTATGTCTTGAGAGGATTCTAAATTTTCTCTAAAATATACATGTGTGTGTGTGTGTGTGTGTGTGTGTGTGTGTGTGTGTGTGTGTGTGTGTGTGTGGGAATCTATTTTTATGATAGTAGGTTCGGAGATCATCATAATCTCTTAAATTTTTTAAAAAGGATTCATTGTTAGAAAAATTATCAAATGCTAGCATATTTGGGAAAATAATATCATCAATAAGGTTAGGGTGGACCAAGGAAAGCATGGAGACAAGATTTATATTATTATCTATCGATGTACTAGATGGGTAAAATTTGATATATTTTGTGGTATTAGTCAAAGGTTTGCTATTAAGGGAGTTAGGATGATATCCCAATCCTTAGTTCCCATGTTTTGAGGGTGCCATAATTGGATCAATAATTATTTGCTCATGTTTTCCAAGACCTTTTCCTTGATATCCCATATTATTAAGATATTTGAGTGCAAAAGGTGATGTGAACTGGTGGTTTGAGGTAGGGATTTTGTTAGGACTTGTATTGGGCTGATGGGATGTCATGTCTGAGGGTACATTGTGTGTAACAAGGTTTGTGGATATAGTACTAGGGTTAAAGTGTGGAATGTAATGTTGTTGTGGTTTAGTAGCTTGGCAATATTTGAAAGGTTCATTGTCTATGGGACATGTGTATATATAGCCCTTGTGACTAAATATTAGGCAAGCATGGAGTGTATAAGGAACTGTGCGCATGTCATGAATCCATGGTCCACGAAGTAGTAAATTATATTTAAGGTCATTTGGAATTAATTAGCAGGTAGTTGGGAGTGTTTTAGGCCCCAAAATTAGGTTGATCATTATTTGACCCAAAACTTTTCTTGGTATGTTTTCAAAACCTTAAATATGCATGTTAGAATGGTCTAAATGTTGTGGTTAAATGTTAAGACATTTTAGAAATGAAATTTTGTAGATATTTAGACCAGATCCATTATCAACTAATATTCTTTTTACTCCTACATCATTTATTCTTAGTTGAATATATAAAGGTAAATATTGTTCTATTAAGATTCATGGAGGCAAATCCTCTTTCTCAAAGGAGATATGCTATTTTTTCCATTACATTGTATTGAGGATGGATGCAACATAAGATAGTTCTATAGAAGTAGTAATTCTAGTGTTATGTAGGGATACATATAGTACATTTTTTTAAACATCTAAAAGTTGGAGGAGCTCAAGAACTGAGACTGTATTTGGGAGGGCACCATTTTGAGTGACAAATCTATGGCCATGGGTGTAACCAATTTACCTATCCTCATAAAATTGGGTGATAGAATGGACTGCATGATATACTATAGGCATAGAGCTGGCAGTAGGTGTAGGATGTGTGATAGATATACCAAGTGTGGAGGAAGGAAGGAGGGATGTAAACCCTAGTGCTTGATTATGTCTAGTGGTAGGAAGAAGGAACTCAAGAACGACCACTAGACATAATCAAGCACTAGACATCATAAAGATGAAGTGGTATGCATGAGATCATATCTATGAATGGTATGCCAATATATGTAGAGATAAATCAACATATAAAAAATATAGATTGACATGAAAAATCATAAAAGAGTGTGACATGTGTTATGATATCTCTAATGTGCTGAGCATGATAAATGTGACATCTAAAAAATAGACAGTTAGAGAGAGTAAGTGTGCATTGATGTAGGAGTACATAAAGATATTTGATATTTATAAGAACATGTTGAATGAGCTTAGTATGACAAAATTGCAAAAATTTCCATGTGAGAAAAAAATAAAAAAGGATATATAACATGAATTTTTGCATAAAAGCATATAAATATTTGATATGCAAAATGACATTTTGAATGAATTTAGCAAGATAAATTTGAACAATTTTTCATATGAGTGAAATAGAATACGTAAAAATAATTTTGGAATATTTTACATGTTTAGTAGTGAATTTTGTAATATCATCCCTTATTATGAAAATTAAGCATGAAATGCAAAGAATGAAAATTTGTATTAACATATGATAGACTTCATCATTCATGTACATGATAGGGCCCATTATGGTTTCTTTATTATTTATAAGAAATGTAATAAGCATGTGTAAATAAGTGAGCATCATTTTTGTAATTTAACTATGGGTGTAAGGTGATACCTCAAGAAGCAATATGACCTAGTGTATAGAACTAGGGATTTTTCATAAATATTATTTGTAAAAGACTATGAACTTTTGAATTTGAAATTGATTTTTTGAGCTAAGTATGCAACATAAAATTCAAAAAATTATGAGAAATTACTTTATGAAATGGGACCTAGTAGATGTAACTAGGGTTTTGAGACAAATAATTTTTTAAGAATTTACAATGAATTTTTGAAATTTGAAGCGATTTTTTAATTTTAATATTCAATCAAAATTTGTAAAAAATAAGTGGAATATTACTTGAAAATTATTGGTTTTTATTTGATGCAACTAAGGCTTTGAAAATATTTTTAAAAATTAATGTAATAATTTTTTAAAAAAATCTATAAATTTTTAGAATTGAGCTTTAAAAATTTAGGAAAAATCTAAAAATATCTTTAAAATTAGCAATATATTTTTCCTAGTGGTTTGAAAGTGTTTGTATTCAAACTAGGGTTTTAGTGAATTATTAAAATGGGACACTACTAAAATTTATTTTTATAATTTTTAAAATTTATGAAAATCAAAAAAATATTGCAAAAAATTAGAAATAATTAGCACTAGGGATTTTAGTGTTTTTGTGCTAAAAATTGAAGTATGTCGGGTTCACCAAATGTTTTACTAAATTTGGTAAACTATAGGTTTAATTTATTAAATAATAAAGGGGTATATATTAAGGGGGAAATTAGTAAATAAAATGTTCCTTAATTAACCTACTAATTTATTTAATCTAGAAGTGCTTAATTTAGTTCTATAAATAGAAAACAAGGGGATAGAGAATAAAACTTAGCTGATTTTTGGCTGAGATGGAGGAGATAGAGGCTGAAAATTATTGATATGGCTGGGTAGATGTCAGAAATAAGATCCAAAAGTCTATTTTATACCTAGATAGGAGCATAAAAAATGGGACACCTAAAGGTCCAATGCTTTAGTCCAAGTTTTGGCATTATAGTCTATTTAGAACAACACTCCCCCATCTTTGTTTTTTGAAAAGGGGACCCATATGATTGTTTTTGGAAACTCTATATTCTAGAATAAGTGTGAAATATTGTTTGATATTGAATTTTAAAGGAAGTTAAATCTTTAAAAAAGATAGGAGCTCTGGTGTATCTGATTATGATCATGCTTTATAGATTAATGTTGATAAATAATCATTTTCAAGGTGATTAATTACAAGTTCCATGGAAGAAGTTAGGGTTCCCAAGATTTTAAACATTCATGGGAAAATCTAGCAAGAAATTTTATGCATGATCAGGTTTTAACTTAAATTTCATGCACTTTTGTAGATATAATGCTTTACACTTGTTCATTGGATTTAATCTAATGGTACATCAAGCTCAATGTCTTTTAGAAAGGCATACAATCTATGATTTGGGCCCAGTAAGGATCTAATGGAAATCGCTTGATTGGATGTTTTAATCTAATGGTGTGAATTAAAGCCAAAGATTTAGGAACTCTTGAGGGATTTACATGTGGCATTTAGTTATTAGATCAATAAATTCCATTTTCTTAAATTTGATAGGTTCACTCCCATCATTTGACATCTATGAGGATGTATTTGACATGACCAAACCCATCAAATTTAACCTATATAATCCTTAAAGCCTTAGGAAATCCTAAGGGATTTACACATGGCATTCAATTATTAGATCAATAAATTATTGTTTTAAATTTAACAGGTTTACTTTAATCATTTGACATCTACGAGGATGTATTTGATGTGACCGAACCCATCAAATTTAACTTAGATAATTTTTAAAGCCTAAACAAAGGGGGCATTTTTAAAAAACATTTTAAAAAGTTCCTATATTTTTATGAAGACAAACCTATTATATAAAGATCTTAGCCTAAGTCATTTTGTGTTTTTTTAAACATAAATTCTAAATGTCATTTTTAAGCCTAAGATTCATATAATCATGAAACTGATTAAAAGGTAAGTGCCTTTTTTAAAGGACTTTGGGCTTGATACACCATTATATTAAATCCAATGAATAAGCGATCACCATATATGGCCCTAGCTTTTATTTGATGGTGACCACTTGCTCGATATATTTGATCCAATAATGTGATAAAGTTGAGAACTTTTCAAAGGCCTCATGACCTTGACATATGGCATAATTAGTAAGCTTAAAGATCAAAAGACAAATGAAATGCAAGGAGCTGGATTCAGATTTTCAAAGCAAAATAAAGAAGACTTTTGAAAGCTAACGGCTAGCCTTCAACAAGTATTTATGAAATTTGCCATGAAAGGTATGGAAACCTACTATATAAGCTCCATGTAAGCATGGAGGATCAAAATGAAATATATTTTATGATAAAAAATGTATAAGACAAGAATGAGGTCCCATCAAATCTAAGGCATGTATGAAATCAAGAGATGGATATTTTTTCCATTAAAGCTAAAAACCTTGAACCCTCTATAAAGAAATACCTAACTTGGTTCAATTAATCACATATAAATCAAATTAAGTGCAAATTACATTCAAAGAAAGTGACTTAGTGAGATATTTGTTTTCATCAAATACAATTTAGTCTTATCAATGGTGACAAGTAGACAACAAATGAAAATTGAAGTGGAGCTCTATTTAACATTAGATAGTGAAGGAAGGTCTTTAAAGACACATAATTAGATTTGATAGCCTTAAATGTATATTGAATCATGAATTTGTCTGAATTATTCTTCTTTATAGAGAAGTTTCCACAAATTTCCTAGGTAGAGTAGAAGAATACTATAGTGCACCAAATATATAAAGACCTAGTATTAATTCACCTAGTAGGCCTTCACCATGTGACTGCTAGACCAAAGGGAATGCATTACATTGACCTTCTTGTTCCTATTTTCATTAACTATAGAATAGATGGATAATGGATTATTCATAAAGTAATTACCAAGAAAGTTGTATTTATATATCCCATGGCCTTTTAGGCTTACTATAAGATCCCTTTGCCTCATATTGATCTCTCATCATTGAGAGAATAGACAAATTCCCAAAACTTGGATTTAGTCCTCTCACCTTGGTTAATCCAAGGTTCCCATGTTTTTAGGACCACTAATGGTGAGATTAGTATTTCCCAATTCAAGAGGGCATTAGGGTAGTTATGACCTTATTGAATATGTCCTTTGGTGCCTCTTCTACAACTTATTTTAGTAAGGTATGGGTATCTTATGTCTATTGGATGTTAGAGAAGAGCTTAACCCCTCCCATTGGAGACTTAATAAGTTTTTTCTTAGCCAAACAATTTATAGCCATCAAGAGAAAGACCTCTAAGAAATTATTTATGATGTCTCACCTCTTGGATTCAATCTAAGCCTCTATTAATTTCCCTAGCATCCAAAATTGGTCCCTTGATGGTAGAACTACCATTTCAGAACATTACTCCAAATTTCAAATTTTTAAATACAGGAATCACATGAAATTCATATGTGATGGTATCTTCCTAGTCATTTTAAAGGAAATCACTGGTATCCCTATGCCTAGGCTTTATCCTCTAATCAAAAGGCAAGTGGATACCATGGGGATGTGTGGTTCTATCCATATTTCACTATAATAAGGATAGAAAAAATCATGGTCCAACCACATAGATTGCCTATATATGTTCCCAGTAAGATTTTAGATCAATAAATTGCTTATCAAATCATCCAAATAATGGATTGGATATGCAAGAAGAATAGAAAGGTTGAGGTTCATCCCTTTCCACTTTATATTTGTAGAATTGTAATCAAGAATTGGAAATAGCTAGAGATCATGGTGGTGCATAGGAATTCTTTTGATTCCCAACTGGATGATCTTAAGATATGGGACCCTAATGATAGAGTGGCTAACCATATTTAAGATAAAAAGGTCCCAAAGACTAAGTACAAACATCAACTAGGTGTGGGATATTGTATTTGCACAAAAAAAAAGAAAAAGGAACTTTGAAGAAGTCTTATATAGGGTTAAAAATTACAACATCAAATTAAAACATAGGTTGGTCAGGGATAATAAGCCCTCAGGAGAAATATGGAAACTATGTCCCTTATATTATCACTTATTTCTAAGACCTTATAGGAATACACATCAAGATACACCTACTGGAGGACAATCTTCTAAGCTTCAGAAGAGAGAATTGATAAATTCACCCCATGTTGGGAAACCTGAGGATGTAAAAGGAAAAGGTAAAGATGTGATTCAAGAGTCTAGCATAGAACATATACCTGGTGAATGTCCCCAATTTTATGTATCCCCACCAAAGCCTTCTTCCATAGTAGAGGTTATTAGCATGATTTCTTTATTAAAAAAAAGAGAAATAATGGAAAGTGCCCTTATTAATATCAAAGCTACCTATGGTTCTGATAAGGAGGAAGATCCATATGAAGAATCAAGTAAAGAATTAGTTCCATTGGATGGAGTAAAGAGATAGGTATAATTGGCCTTAGTTCCTCTAGCTCTAAGAAAGAGGCCTAGGTTGAATTTCACTCACCCTAATAGTGAAATTAACCTCTTCAGTGATGAGAATCCTATTTATGGACCAGCTATTCCTAACTGGTTTATTTATGGGAAGTTACAGAAAATACCATCAGTTTCTCCTTCACTGGCTTTGATTCAAGTTGATATAGATGTTTAGGATAATGTCAAACCTTGAATTCAAGATATTTTGAATAGATAATTAGAGAGAAGCACCCACATCCTTTGAAATAAGTATATCCAAGGGATTGACACCCCATGAGCCTTTAGGAGTTTGAATGTAGATATTCTTGAATAGCCACAGGTAAAGGAGTCTAACCTGTGGGTCCATTTTAATTACAAATACATCAACTCTTGAGATATTAATGACTAATAAGGTTATTAATGGTACTAAGGAGTTCACCTTTTAAGAGGTGTAACCATTTATAGGCTTAACTCCCATTCCATGGCAAGCAATAGGGGAGCATCCTATATTTCAAGAAGATGTAGCTAGTATGGTACCAGCCCAATCAACAATGACCTTGGCTAGAGTTTAGGGAATGAAATAGAAGATTCTCAACTTAGAGAAAGAAAAACAAGATTTATAATCTTAAGTTCTCATTTCAATTCCTAAGGATGTATTGAAAGTGATGAATAAATCTTTGATGGATGCATTTGAGAATTTGAAAAGCATTAAGATTAGATTGAGTGCTTTAAACCATTAAATTGAGATGGCACATGATTTAATCACTCAATGGCATACTTTTCAAGCTTAGATGGAGGATCTCATCAAGATACATAAGACAAAGCAGGGATTACACTTCAAGATTATCAAACTTAGATATTTGGACATCTTCATGGTAGTTTTCATGGATAAAATAGAGGATTTGATCACTTGGAAAAATGATGTCAATGATTTCATCAAGAGAGACATAGGCTTGGTAACCCATATTGAGAAACTTATAGATAATCTATTAGATAACCCTTCTCAAACCACTACTATAGACCTAATTAGTGATGAAGAATTAAATCAAAAGGTTGGTATTCACATCCAGGGAATCAGAGACAAAAAACGTTATTCATCAAAGGACAACCAAAAGATCCTTGATATCATTATTTCTATAGGGAAGAAAATTACGGAAGCATAATGTATCGAGGAAATTTTATATTAGGATGATAATGAATTTGACAAGCTAGTAGATCAAGAAGAGGATTGTCTAAAGAAGGCTATAGTGGATTTTGAACTAATCAAGGAGTAATACACCAAGGTGAAAGACTTCTTTAGATATGGCTAGTTGAAGGGCTCACTAATGAAATTCCTAAAATAATATTCTTTTTGTAAATTATATGCTAGTCTATTAGCATATACTCTTTTGTGTCAAGTTGACATATGACCTTCCACATTGTATTTTTATATCAAGGATAGATGTCCTTATTTGCATGTGGATATGTTTAATGTTAACTAGTTAATCTCCTATATTTCCTATAAATAGGTAGATGGTTACCATTTTTAAGGGATATTTTTTGAGCAATTGTATACCAAGAACATCTAATATAACTAAGCAATTCAAAAAAGATTGTATGTATAGTTTTATTAAATTTCCATGATACCTCTCAATTGCAGATAGTCATCTTGAATTTTAATGATTCTTCTTATTTTAAGTTACATTATTTATCATAGGGTTGTTAATTTATGATAAATGATAAATTGACTATAAAGATCTCAAGTATACTTCGTTTTAATTGCTTTGTATTTGGATGTACTTAGGTTATTCAGATCATAATAGCAAATCTTTAAAGTAAATTTGGTTCTTACTTATGATTCATATTTTTTCATTTGAATTTTCCAAATATAATTTGATATTATTCTATTTTATAACATAGATTTTTTCAAATGTGCTCAAAGTAATTAGAATTTTGTCATAATATTTGAGATAAAAGCCTCCAATCACGTTTCTTTCTTACTTTACCCTTCTCTTTTCTTATTTTTATCAAGATTCACTCTTGCTTAAAGATCATTGTTAATACTCATTTAATTTAGCTTCTAGGTCATCAAAAACTATTGAATATCTAAAAATTTAAACCTTGGTGACTCCCAACTACTAAATCAAACAAATATTGTGGACAATTCTCATACTCTACTTCTATTCTATCATAAACATCATTGAATTGTCACAAACTACTACTTATGCCTTAGATTTTTTAAATACTAAAATGAATAGTGTTCATTAACACTGAAGAGCACATGTGGTAAATTTTGAAGCATCAACATAGTCCTTAGTGTCTAATCCCTTTGGGTTTTTTTCATCTACTCCAGAAGACCTTATGTTTGAAATATCGAGTCCTAATTGTTTGTGAAGCTTTGTGTGCAATTGATTTTGTCTTGAAGGATCCTAGTTCCTCTTCATGCTTGATAGGTGATATTTAATCTATCTGGAAAAAAGGTTTAGTGTGTAATATACACTAAATGTGTGATCACACCCCATGTGTGGGCACGTTATCTAGATAAAAATACTTATAAGAGGGATTAAGGCTAATGTAATTATCCCAATTTGAACGTGTATTATACAATCATGTGTATGCAATGCAAGTGTATACAAATTTGACCAAGCTTGAGATGACTCATGACTAGTAAAGGATCTTGGATAGGCTAGAAATAATAGTGGTTGGATGCATGTAGAGAATAAGAAGATTTGATCTAGTGTTCTTTAATATATTTCTAGCTTGTGCCTTTTGAATGATTGTCATCCCTTCTAAATGACCTTTGAATAGGATTTTGTATGGAAACTAGTGATCTTGGGTTAGATGAACTTGCATTAAGCTAACAAGGGAAAATATAAGGATTCAGGAAAATATGACCATTTGAGGTTTATTGTGGACTTGGACAATAAAGTTGGAAAGTAGACACCTTGTGTCCTAGTGTTATGGTCTAACATATGGCATATTTGTCTAGGGGGAAAGGGACCCTAGGTGATATATATATGCCTAGGAGAGGAGTCTAGGATAGTAGGAGTTGAATCTAGAAGGCTTTATATGACTAGAAAATAGTGAAAACATGCCTAAGTGGACTATGTAAGTGAGTAGGAGAGACATATGGTTTGGGTGTCATAAGTCATGATCAAGTTGTACAAATTGAATTTTAGTATGACTACATATTTATACTGATCTGGTGAGTTTTAAGAATTTGAAATAGGTCTAGGCTGACCCTAGGTGTCTTAGGAATTAAAACTATATCCATTGGGGTTGAAATTTGGCAAAGGAAATTAGTGTTGAAAGTGGGACACTATCACAAGGTGCTTGTGTCTAAAGTACACTGTTAGTGTCTAGGTGGTAAAAAATGAGGCACTAGGAGCCTAGATCCCTATGGTAGGGTAGGACACTTATTTTGAGATGTATTGGGATGTTTATGGCCCACACAAAAGTTGGATAAGTATTTAAAGAGACCCTAAGATAGGTCTAAGGATAAGCTAGGGATGGTTAGTCTCAAGTGATTCTCATTGCACCAAAGTATAATTTTATATGAATACATTTATCCCCCCTTTATTTTATAAATGTAACAAAGCAGAATGACTAGGAGAAATGAAAAATAAGTGTAATTAGAGTTACTTATGATGTGAATACCATGAATGTAAGTCTGAGTGTGTGAAGCGTACTCCATTATGTATCTAGGTAAATGAACAAATGTACAAATTCCGTGACATGCTATGTGTGTGCATGTAGATAGTGATCAATTGGTGAATAACATGGACTAAGATGATATATTTTTCAATTACCATGTGTGGATGACTTAATAACTCAATCCATTTTTAACTCCATCATTGCCCACCCTACTCAGTAGATCATACACTGTGAATAAATTAGATTGGACTGATAGCTTTTCTAGCCCTCATATATAGGTGTCTCAAGAACTCAATTAGGCTATAAATCCATCATTACCTACCCATGTGTAGTAGAAATAATTTTAAGTAAAACTATTCAATGTAAATGAAACTATGTAAGAGGGCCCTGGGGCCATTTAGAAACTCTTAAATGAAAAATGACCAAGGGACCTTTCAGACACTCAGGGACTATGTGGAGATATCAACCTCTATAGATGGAATAAGGCATCAATATAATATCAACCTATTGAAAATGGTGTTTAAAGTATACCACATAGAGAACAACATGGATTTTTCCATTCCATTTGAGATGAGATAGTGCAAAACTAATCATTTAGAAAAAATGTGCCATGCACATGCGCTAAATTTTAATATATTTGAATATAGATTTTAGACAGAGTTGTAGTAATCTATGTTTGTGTTTTGAAACTAAAATGTGAGTGATCATGTCATGCATGATTCCACAAATCTAAGCAAACCTGGTATGATTCCATGCAAAATTAAGCATAAACTAATTATTGATCACTTTTTAGTCCCAAACCTAGAAAGGGGTCAACCTAATGTCTGGAGTCCTAATCCATCATTAATTTCATGATTGCATCTTGTCCTTATGAGTTGTGAGGGTTGTTCAAATATTCCATGGTCGTGTCATGCTATAACTTTACCTTTCCAATATTTATATCTCAATCCCATTTTGAGTTAAGTGCTGTCATGATGATCAAACATGTTAAATGGTTTTTGATCACTTTGATTGGTCTCTAACATGTGAAAAAAGCCATGGTGGAGGATAATTCAAGAGGTAGTTTGATAGAGGCTCATAAACACATTAGTTTTGTTTGATAACATGAGGTATGTTCATTTTAAATATTTAAAATAATATCATGGAAGGTATATTAAGGTTAATTTGAAGTTTATCATAGGTCATAAAGGTCTTTTATATGTATTGGCATGATAATTAAATTGATATACCTTTTATAAGGTCATATATGTGTGCAAAGTCAACATTATTTTGGTCATAATGAGACCTAATCTGGCCTTGATAGACCACTAAGTCACCCCACGTGCCTCTAATGGACCTCATAAACCTCATCAAGCCACCACTAGATCATTTCATACCTCATTGAATCCATTAACACTGTTGTCAATGCCTAAATCCTCCCAAATGGGCCCCAAATATGCCAAATAGTGATTTTCAACTCCCTCAATTTATACCATTAGGTTAAAAATTCCATATGACTCTTATTTTCCCTCCAAAAAATGATAATTATGTTTTAGGTTTGAAACAAGAAGAATAGTAGAGGAAATGGTAGATTGTAGAGGTTTCTTAAGTAGTATAGATCTTTATAGTATGGTCTAACTCAGGTGGACTCATGATTTTGTAGAGTAAGGTTAGCAATGTCAATTGGAGGAGAAATATTTTTTTTTTAGTTCCATGGAAGCTCAAAATCATCCCATATCTCCTTGGATCTCATTGTCAGACATAGAGAGCTCCTTAGGTTTATGCTTGTACCATATAAATGAGAGATAATGGGGGCCCAAGCTCATAACTAAAGAAAGTGCACTCAGGTAGCTTCCACCCATGATAATTTTTTTAGGGATTTGTATCATGAAATTTATTAACATTCATTAATAAGTTAATTAATTTTTATACCTTTCTCATCTTCATAGGCCAAGTTAAACTAAATGGTTTTCAAGGATTTTTGACTTATTTGCTCAAACCAATGACTTATGTTTTTCTATTATGAATTGAAGTATCCTTCCATGACATTAATATAAATTTAATCACATGTGTGAGCTCATATAATTAAAATACCTTAAATAATAGCTCATGTATGTGATCTATAGAAAATTTTGTACAATAGATAAAGGTTTAATGAACTCATCAGAGGTTTTGGATTGGGTTGAAAAGATTACAAAACTATTTCAAGGCTTCCAATAGCTTATTGCTCAGGTTTAATTTTTAAAGGCCTCTTTCCATCTTATAATATACCAAGGAATAAGGACTTGTGAATATTTGAAGACTATTGTATGATAAATACTACGTGTGGCTCAATGACATCTGCAGAGATTCATATATAACTCAAAAACATAGAAAAGTGAGTTAAATTGATGATGGATAATCCTCATGCACTTGATAAAAAGATTATTAACCTCCATAGTGGCCTCAAAATCCTATAAAAAATATCACTTGCCTCCAAACCCACACAATCACTATTAGTAGAGTTTAAGGTCTTTTACAAAAGTTAAGGTTTTTTTAAGTTTTCAAGGTTTCACTTCAGGGTTATATATGCTTCATTTTATGGTTGTGTTTGGTTATGTATATGCATAAATATCTACAAGGTTCATGTGGTTTTTCTTATAAAGTTTTATATTATCCATTTCACACCATTTTCTTATCTTTGTCTCTTCACAGTGTTTACACTATCATTCATGTTGTGTTAACCTTGTTTTCATGCACCACACACCATATACTTCAACTGCCACCATAATCCATTCATTCACCCTTAAATCCAAGACTATATCATTTAAATAGACCTTCATAATCCATTTGAACCATAAAAATAAATGAAACCACAAGATTTTTAACCTATATGGTCACATGGTGAACTAAGGAAGCAAATAGACATCTACAACCAACCTTTTTAGCAATGTTATAGTAGGGTCTATGAAAAAGGTATTATATATATATATATATATATATATATATATATATATATATATATATAATTAAGAGACATGGAGATTGATTTGAATATGAGAATACATGAATTCTTAATCTCACTTGCCTATAAACCCACACAATCACTTTTAGTACAGTTTAAGGTCTTTTACAAAAGTTAAGTTTTTTTTAATTTTTCAAGGTTTCACTTCAGGGTTATATATGCTTCATTTTATGGTTATGTTTGGTTAGGTATATTCATAAATATCTACAAGGTTCATGTGGTTTGTCTTATAAAGTTTTATATTATCCATTTCACACCATTTTCATATCTTTGTCTCTTCAAAGTGTTTACACTATCATTCATGTTGTGTTAACCTTGTTTTCATGCACCACACACCATATACTTCCACTGCCACCATAATCCATTCATTCACTCTTAAATCCAAGACTAGATCATTTAAATATACCTTAATACTCCATTTTAACCATAATAATCAATGAAACCACAAGATTTTGGACCTATATGGTCATATAGTGAACTAAGGAAGCAAATAGACACCTACAACCAACCTTTTTAGGAATGCTATAGTAGGGTCTCTGAAAAAGTTATTATATATATAATTAAGAGACATGGAGATTGATGTGAACTTGAGAATATATGAATTATAGGATATAAGTGGAGATATGAAGTTGTCACTAGGGTTTGAGCAGTTATTGATCACTCTTCTCATACAAACATGATACTCAGACCCTGTATACAATGAGCATGTATGAGTGTAGACTTGCAGTAGAATTGATGCATGTGAAGAGTCATATCTTGATTATGGTAAGAAGATAATGTTAAATAAAAATAAATACAAAGGTTCATATTACTGAAAATGGTAATACTTGATGGTTATCACTACTGAGAAGGTATATTAACAGCTAAATAGGCTGGAAACGAGACAAGCATATGCAGACTTAAGCTCTAAGCACGAAGAGGGTAAGGTGTACAAAGAAAGGATCATTGGAAAACCATAATATAAGTATTATAATTGACTTAATAATATTATGGGAACCTCCATGATCAAAAATATCTTATGATAAAATGATGAAGGCCATACTTAGAGTGTTCATGTTTAAGCTCATAGTCAGTAGTCAGTTTACTTCCAGTTTGAGCCAAAATGGTGGTTTAAGGCCTTTATAGGAATAGATAAGTCTTAAAAATTAGTATGAATTATCATCATGACCAATTAAATATACCCATATCTATAATTAATCTCAAAAATTAGTGGGTATACCCATTTTTTTTTGTCCCAGACCAATCCATGTCTGTTATAGTTATTATGTGGGTTGAAAGGTGCATCCATGCCATATAGGGTATACAGGTAGTTTGGGATCAAAATGAGATTTTTTTCAATGAGGTATGATTTTTATTGGTTCCCAAACCTCCTAAATTTTTTCTAAATTCATATCTATATTCAATAGTCTTAGAGATAGGATAATATAGTCAAGCACACAAGCCCGCTCACAAACCTTAGTTTTATCTTAAGATACCTCAAAGTGTTTGCAACAAGTTGGATGGTTAAGATGATGTGTATGAATATGTATTAGACCTAAAAATATAATTTTAATTGTAGGGAAGTAAATAAAATTGTTTAGGTTCCTTTAAACCCTATTTGAGCCAATAAACCTATACACAGTCAATTATCTTCAAATGGTCACCCAATCTACCACATGCATGCTTAGGGAAAAAGATAATAAGGAAGTTTAAGTCTCCCTATGCACCAAAAATTCATGAAGTTTTGGTTGGAATTTTTTGGATAACCTTTATTAATGAACCTTAATAAAATAATCACTAAGAATGGCCTGTAAACAACCCTAACATCATATTCTAACATTCATATATATGCATATCCTTTACATGGGAACCCAACCCATTCATAAAAGATAAGGAGGTAAGTCACATTTAGACTCATGTAATTTGTTCTATATTGGATTTCCATACTCTATGAACCATTTTTAAGATGGTGGACATCTCAAACCCTATAAGTGACATGATGGTAGAGTTTGGCCTATAAACCCATCTGGATGAGATATTTTAACCATGAAATAACCCTTAAAGTCTCTTAAGGTTCCCTAATAATAAAATTGACTCGATAATTAGCATGTGTAGGATTAAAAATATACAAAATGGGCCTTAAAGTGTTAGTATGAGATTAAAATCAAATATATTGAGATTGTATATGTGCATAATGAAGTTGGGGAGGAAGAATGAGTATTAGAGTATCTAATCAAGTCATATATCACATAAAAAAGTGACCTCCATGATTGTTTCATCAAGTAAAAAGGTACAAGTATTGGAATGCATGGCTATATGCATCTAAAGGGGGTTAAATCATACAATAAAACCAATGATGTTACTTTGTAAGGTATCTAGGTGATGTTCAGGTTATATGTGATATAATAGTGCCTTGAAACCTTAGGGTTTAGGCTAATGTTCATGAAGGTCAATGTTCATAATTCAAGTTTGTAGATAGACCAATTCATAACATCCACTATGACTATGCCATCAAAATGTCAAGTAGAGAACAATTTGGTAAGTATTAATGTTTCTAACCCAAATATTGAAGGCCATCATAGTGTTTGGAATCCCTTTTACTAATTTATAATCTAAGAAAAGATCTACAACTAGTCATTTTACCTATATATATCTTGAGCATATTTAAAAGGCATGTTTCTCCCAGAAAGAGCATGTTAAAATGATTGGCATAGCTTTTGTGAATGAATGGGGAGTCAAAACTTTTGGATAATGTGGGGAGGTCCATTAAATTGAATTTGGCATAATTGGTTTAGAGATCCAAATTTTGATCTCTATGAACCATCCCTAAGACCCCTAAATACTCCTAAACCTCCCTTAAACCCTAATTGTGACTTGACTAGAGAGATTTAATGAAAAATAAATTCAAATTATTATAAATTTCTTATATAACACTTGGATCATGTTTCCAACTTAGAGGGGATCATGCCCATAGCTCTTAATGGTACAAAAACTATTTAGTCACTCATTCAAAATGTAAGTTTATAGGGTTTTGGGAATAAGATGTATTATAGAGCCTAAATAGAAGTTATAAACTATGGAAAGGGTAGATAAATAATTATTCTACTCATTTAATGCCAATAAGATCTATGTAATTCACTTAAATTGTCTCTATTATCTCTTACATAAATTGCTAGTTTGTGAAGTAGTTCAAATGGCCTAGTCATGCAAGGTTAATGTGTTTACATATGAAATTTTTTTTGAAAGATATCAATGCTAATGAAAAGGGGTTAATTAAAATATGATCTATGTCTTATTATATGATTTGTGATCCTATTTCAATTATTTGATCATTCATGTAATGAATAAGAGTATAAAGTTGAAGGACAAGTAAATAGGCCTACTTAATTTTTAATTAGAAGAGTATAATAGGCAAAGAATGGCATGGTGGAATTGATAAACCATATTAAGTCATTGGTAATTTCCATATAGGTGAGAATATCCCAAAATTAAGGCCATTATGATAGGTTATAGGTAGTTTCAAGGAGCATTCTACATGCACATTAAAGGGAGGCTACCCAACGTCTCTTGGAGGCCGATCAACACTCCATTTGCTTTATGTTATTATGATTGGAGGGAATATTAGAATATTTTAAGCATGTCTAAGGCTTGAATAAATTAAATTGTGGGAGTTACAACCTCCATGCCTGATCTCAATGCCAAAGTAGACTCATTGAAGACATATCAATTCTTGAGGATGATGAATAGACCTATTGTAGCTACCATATGCCACCTTGTCCTCATTCATGGCCTCTCCCATGCCTATAATATTCTCTCTTATCCTTAAAAATTTATATTTAAGTAGTAATTAAGATCTTACTTTGGAATCCCTTAACTATGTGTAGAAAAACACTACCAAAATTACCTTGTACTCATTTGAATCAATAGAAGGTAGTTTCATATTTTTTTCTTGAATGCTAGTATACTCCATGAATGTTTTTTTTTAGAATGTATGCATTATTTTGTCATATATATGTACTTTCATGCATCTAAATTCAAGTTATTAGTATATTTAAGGTTGTATGAAGTGTTAGAAGGTAGGAATGTTCTTGAAGTTTCAAAAGTTAATACTATCTTGTGTAGATCTAGGCCTTTATCCTTAAAATTATAGAATAATAATCAACATCCATATGAAACATAAATTATTAGGACACCATAAACAAGTATGATTAGTTATATTATCCATTAGGTTTATTTGTGGTTTCAAAGGAAATGACTAAGACTGGATCTCTAATCAATTGGTGCATCACCACTTAGAGTGGGTTCTTTTTTCAGTTTCATTTCTTTTCCCTTTTCATTGTGATAGGATTAGGTATTAGAGATATTTTTAGTGATAAGTTAAGGGATATAGCCACATAAAATATAAATTTTTTACCTATATATTAGGCAACCCATATCCTATATGTCTCTCTAATGTTTGTCTAGGTTTGAGGTAGACATGAATAATCTTTTCCTCAGCAAGGGTGCAACCTAGATTCTTAAAAGTTATGGCATGCCTAGTGGGACAAGCTATCAAGTCATTTATAGACCTGATTTGATAAGATTGAAAATGTGAGAAGAAATTTAGAGGACTAATAAAATTTAGTGGTAAATTGGAAGGTAGTTTCATGCAAAATTTTTCCATTAGGTCAGATTCAAAAGGTAAGCATATTGAGTTTATTGAACTATCTTTAGATATTTAAAGGAGAAAGAGGGTTCTTAGATTTTACTCAAACCACACACCCCCTATTTCTCCCAAGTTTCATATCTTGATTATTTGTATTTCTTAGTTCCTCTTTATTTCTTATATGTGCCTTAGGACATTTGTTAATGCCATTTTCTTCTATTCATGTGTGTGCCTTAGGACATTTTCTAATGTCCTTTACCTATACTCCTCTATATGATTGTGGATTTCACACCAATTTTGATTATTTAAATTGTATGTGTATGTGGAATTTGAACATGCCTTATATGATTGATTTCTAGTTTGAGTGACATGTACCCATGTCCCTTTTTTTCTTGGCCTCTTGGCCACCCTTGTATGCTTATTTCTTATTGCATTGGGTGTTTGTTGCTTGTTTGATTCTCATAGTTTGCAATACCATGATCCATATCATGCATTTATCTTTCCTTCTTTGATGCCATGATGGACATCGTGCTCCATCCCTCCAACTAACAACTAACTAGACTTCTAGTTATAGTTCAATACTTTGCACATGATATTAAATTGTTATATATATCTAGGCATACCCTTATTGATCTAACAATCTCTCAATACAACCCATGCTATATCTTGACATATATTATTGATTATCATTGCTATATCATGTATCTATGCAGCATAAAACACTTTTAGGGATCTTTATTTTGAGGTAAGTCATTGCAAAGTCTTAATTTGTACCCTTAGAAGAGGGGGAAATAAAAAGGGGTTTTCTCACAAAGATCAGAGCTCTTAACAGTCAAAAAATCAACTTTCAAAACACTCAGAATAGCATCCATACATCAAACTAGTTAGAACAGACTAGGTAGATAGCTAAAAATCTTGAACATTATCAGATTTAGCCATAGAAAATAGTGCCTAAATTGGAATACAACATCAGTGACACTAGTGTCCACTTTTGGTGCTCTTATCCAAACATAAAAAAAACAATTTTGTCAACTATAGTTCAAACCAGATTCAGTAGTCTCAGTATAGTTTTTCTTAGAGAATATAGATATAGTGGGCATCATGCACAACATGATGGATCTTGCTTCCATTTTTAGATAGGTTAGCTGGTACAACTTTTAGATAAGAATCCTAATTTCAGACACCAGTGATTGTGGGAAATGTGCATGACACATTTGTTTTCATTCTTTTTGAGTTTAATATTACCTAGGCATTCTCAGTAGGTATGCTTTCTATTTTTCCATTATCCTAATATTTAAATTGGTTACATCACTAAAATAAAGTAAGGACAAATTTTTTCATATAAAATGAAAAAATTGGTAACTTAAGCATGGCTAATGACACCTAACCCATAGGTCCCTCTTGCTTTCTCTCATGACCCTCTTAGGCTTGTTTTCACTAATTCTCAATCACTTGTAGCATTCCAGACTTGGTACCAACTAAGATAGAATCCTATTTCCATGAACTATCCATCCCCCTAGGTTTAATATGCTTAGGACAATAACACCACACTAGGACTATAGCTTTAATGCCATTCCTGTCTGCTTTTGGCATTATTTTACAAGTCCATTTTTGGCCTCAATGGTCAATTCCTTTTAGTTCCCCATCTTTATTCTTGTCAACCTATCATGAGTAAATTTAATCCATGACCAATATATCCATGTAAAAAACCATTCAAAGATCATTTGGAAAAGGTTGGCAACTATCACTAAGAAAACAAGAATACAAGCAAGACCACTCAATAAATCTTCCCTATTCTCTGCATATAGCTAGGAAATACACTAAAAATCTTATTCAAATTCCTACAGTAGTACCTAACCATATCAAGTACATCTAGTCTATAATTCTACATCTTCAAATACTTAATTACATAAAACACATCAAGAGGGAGAACTACATATGGCTTGATCCCTCTTTAGAGCATTAGTATGTAGACAACATGCCCACACAAAGGGTGTGAAGCACATCTTGTACATCTTACACACACCAACCCCCCCTCCCCCCCCCCCCTTTGATCAAAAATTTTCAAATAAAAATGGAAAATAGGGTGGTAAGAAATAATCTTCTCTATAATTATCTCTATAGACTTCTAGCTACCAAAACTTCATAGATAGGGTTAGATTGACCTACCAAACAAAACCCAAAAAGTTTAGATCCTCATGATAACATTGATAAAGGTAGAATATAACACTGGTACCACTCCTATCTATTTTTTATGCTCATATCCAAATAGAAAAAAATTCTAGATCTTAGTTTGTGATAGTGTCCAAGTCTCGTACAATCAATATCAACCTCTATCTCAATTAGTTCAACACATTTCTAAGCTAAGTTATATTTCTCTCTATTCACTTGCTATTTATAGAAATTTTGAACAACCAGTTATAATTAAAAAATTAGTAAGTTAATTATGGCATAATTATTGACTAATTTTACTATTCAAACCCTTTAACTAAATTAGGAATAATACACCAATATTCCCAAAATTGTTAAATCATGTAGACACTCAAAAACTACACATGATGGCTTTCAATGTCAAACTACCTTTTGACCCTTGTCTTACCTCATGTCTAGTGGACTACATAGTTCATTAGACTCATTTACCAAATTGATCCCATCAAATCTCTAACTTAACACATTTAGTTAAAACATTTAATTCACCCTTTTTGACTTGATTTAACTCATTTTCTTCTATCCCCTCAACCACAGATGGTCAGCCTAATCGTCAATGCTTAAACTGACCATCAATGATCTAGTATCTAATCTTGATTTAAAGTTTTAAATCATTTATAATTTTTTGTGAGATAAGTGTCTCCATAAACAACAACTTGATTTTAAAACTAGATTTAAAATGTCATGAATTAGAAACTCTATTCCCCTATCAAATTAGTAACTTCCTTCATCCCAATTAGTAACTTCATCTTATAACAGGAGAAGAGGAGGAATTGAAATAGATACACAATCCATAATGTTTAATCCAATCTCTCTTACATATAGGTATCTATCATCCTTCAATAAGTAAGCAACATCACTGAAGACCTGAAGCTTTATCAGAATCACTTTTCAAAGCTGAAGTATTGTCACTCTGACCAAATTTATTCATCCTTCCACCAACAATTTTTGGGTATCTTTCACTTTGTTTTCATTGATTTATCTTATTTCTAACCTTCCTATCCCATCAAACACATTAGTATCTTATATTTCATCCCGCAACCCCATAACAGACTTCTAGTTGCTCAAAAACCCAATTTACACCTCTTTTAATCATTTATAGAATTAGATAGGTAACCACCAATGATTAACACAACTATCAATGGTCACCTCAACCATTGATGGTTACCCAACTACTGATAGTTAGCCTAAACCATCGATGATTCACATGACCACCGACGGTCACTATGGCATGAAAATACAACAAGCTAATGTTAGCCTCATAAACCTAGTCAAACCTAACTTTAACTTCTTTGATCTAGACTTCAACTTGGAAAACGTTTCCAAATCATGATGAAACCAATTTCATAGTGTAGAGCTCATTGAGAGCTTTTTTATGCTTCTTTTGGATCACAAAATGGAGTCCAAAAGCCCAAGTTGTAGGCTACAAAAGTTATTTTATGATAGACAAAATAAGGAGGTATCACAAGATGTCACAATGAGAATGTGACAAGTGGACCAATCATAGGTTGACACATGGTAGTCACTATTTTACATTCATACAAAAAAATTTGGTTGGTATTTGTTTTGGTTTCAGCCTCTAATCTTTGATAGTGGTCGTATGGAAAACCATGGGCCCCACTATTAGCTCATTGGGAGCCCTCAGAGAGGGTCAACACACTTGGTTAAGGAGGGGTGCCTTGGCCTCCCTTTCATATTGCAATATATTTGACTTTGATTTTGAATAATTATATTATGCCCACTGAATTCATGTGGGATAATTGAATTACATGTTTTTAAACACTTTCTAATTTTCCTTGGTAATATTTTACTTACCAAGCTCATACATCACATGGAGAACCAACATGCCAAAAAAGGCATTCCAATAACCACTTTACCGAGTCAAGCTAGCTCAAGATATATATGCCTATCTATGTTGGAAATTTTAAGCTAAGCTCAAAGACCGAGCCATATTCCCTCTCAAAGTTGGCGTATATGCTAATCAACAACCAATGTATAAAGCTAAGTTGGTACTTGAACCAATAACCCATGATAAACATGGAACTTGAACCAATGAACCCATACTATGTTTGGCACCTTGAGCCCACCAAAAGGGGCATCGACATTGTAAAGGGAAGTTGCCATTCTTTTTAAAGTCTAAAAGATTTTGTATTTTGGTAGATGTGGGATAATAAAAAATAAGAAAAGCACCTTAATAAAAGGCTAATGACTTAAACTCATGGCTTGCCAAGAAAAAGAGATAGGCCTTGACCGCTTGAGCTACGAGTTCAAAAACAATATAAGAGGCATGAACTTGTATTTGAATTTAAGTTTTGTAGGACTGTGTTTTTTTGTTTAGGAGGCTAAGAGCTAGTTTAAGCTTGGAGATGGCTTTAAAAAGTAGATTATGATCCTAATTCTGACCTCTATACATAGGGTAAGCCTTTCAGTTATGTTTTTTAATTTAAAGAGAAGGTTTTTCTTATTATTATTAGACCAATAGATTAAATGGACTAAAGTGCATTTAGAAGGTGTTGAAGACTGAGGAAGAATTTCCATGTGGCTGAGCTTGAGTATATCAGCAAGGTGGAGTTCTTGGATAGAGATCAGGCCTGAAGGAAGTTGTGCAGCATTTCCAAATAATTTGTAAGCCATTTATTGTGAAAATTTAATAGAAATAGTGCTCAATATTGGATAGACCCAGAGATGTAGGAAAAATATGCTAAACTCCATTATCAATGTCTGATGGTTATTTTTCATTTGCTTGCATGTTTTTATCTCAATTTTAGATTTTTTCTAAATTATGAAATCATGCAAAGATTAAATTTTGATAATTTATGACATCTGATTTAAAATAAAATTAGGTATTATCAGCAAATAAAAGTTGAAAGTCATTCGACAGTTCTAATCCAATTTGATAACTGAAAATACTTTTTGTAAACAATTTGCAAGGTCTTTTGAGTATTTTTGAGAATTTGTTAAGTTTGAGAAATTTTGAATCCATAGTTTTAAACTTCACTTTGAGTTTTTTAGTGTAGTTTATGGATCAAATTGGTATCATAGTAGTTGATTAATAGGATTTAACAGTTGGTTGTTATTTTTTCTTCTATTTCAACATTTTTTCATTTTTTGTGATTTAACAAGTGTAATGGGCAAGTTGTCAAACAGAGCCAAGCTTGATGAGGTTGAAGCATATAACAAATAGATCCAGGAAGAGAATGCTTTCCTGAGAGCAATATTGTGCTCCTTGGATGAGGAGATTACAATTTTTAAATTAGAGCTTGAATCTAAGGATGAGCTCTTGATCAAATTATAGTGTGGTGAACCAAAGAAGGCCATACCTTCTACTTCAAATGCAGAGACTATGACTTAGTGCATTGTAAGTTATTCACCACATAATTCATCTAATTCTTCTTTCCATTTAGATTAAGTTTCAAGTAATGATTCTTTTGGTAGTTTTGAACAACACACTAAGGGTATAGGATCCAAATAGTTGATGAAAATGGGATGTAATAGAAGAGGTCTTAGTTGAAATAGCCAAGGAATTACTAACCCAATAAAAGTAGAGCATAGATCTCTTCATGCAGGTTTGGGTTACACTAGTGAGTAGGAGGAAATTGGAGAAACTTCCTCCATGGCTAAAGGAAATGAAGATTCTAATAGTAAAGGACTGAGGCCACTAGTAGAGCATGTCTAGTGTATAAGAACATGTACACGAGGTATTGAGATTCCACCTTGTAGTTCCTAAACTAGAGTTAGCACTAAATATTTTGATCCACTTTTTATGTTTAAGAAATTTAGATTTAATAATTAGAAGATGAAGCAATAATTTCCTTGCACTTTTTGTCAGATGCATAACCATAGTGTTGCATTTTGTTGGAAGAGGCATGCTATGATTAAGCAGATTGTAGGTGTTAATATTCATTCTCATCATGCCAAAGCGAGAAGAGGTAAAAGGGAGACCTCACCTAAGAAGGTTTTATGCACTCATTGCCATATGAGTGGACATCGAATTGATCATTATTTTAAACTTAAATCATCTTCTCATTCTAAACATGGTAAAACTAAGATGATTTATCAACCTATTAATAAGGTCAATGAAGTTAAATCAATCCATAATGATGTTAAGGAATCCACTAAGGAAATCAAGTTAACTAGGCCAAAAATTTATTTAAGTGGATTAATAATGCACTTTTTTGTCAAAGCATTATTAAGAATTTTGTTAAGGGAAAGAATAAGCTTTGGAGATGCATTAGTAGAGTTTGTGAGAAAACTTTGAGATAGGTTCATCATTTGAAGTATTTTAATTCTCATGTTGAATAGCTCTATGTTTTGGAATCTTGGAATCTCCTATTTATGTTCTGTGAGTTGTCTAGAGGACTTGAACTCAATTGATCAGTTAGAGATAATAGCAGAATGCATGTTTTAGGTTGAGTTAATTACTTACAACACTTCTCTCATATTTAATTTCTATTTTTAGAATGTATCTATTTTTGGCACATGGATGTCTATATGCATTGTAAGACCCTATGGGCATGTTTGGATGTTAGGCAATATACACTGTGTTGTTTACATTTGCTTAGCATATAAGACCCATACCAAGGCATTGTATTACAACATGTCCACAACATTTATTATATGTTTTTGGTATTAAAAACATGTTTTGAAATTACATTGGGAATTTTTTTAGTTTAATGACAGTTCACTGCTTTACAAGATGTGACTTAGGAAGACAATTTTGGTATGCTATGATCAATTTATTGGTAGTTACAGATTCCTTTACTCATGCCATGTGTAGGAATTTTTAGTCGAGTTGTGAATCATTTATTTTTATAATGTTTATCTCTTGATATGATTGGGTTTTGTGTGATGTGATGTAGTAGACCAATTATCAATGTTTTAGGAGATAGTCGACTTTTGGAGACCAAAAGCCACTTTTGTAGGGAGGTGTGATCCAGATTTTAGTTTGGAAAATGTTTCCAAATAATGATGAAACCAATTTCATAGCATAGATCTTATTGAAATATTTCTAATGATTCTTTCATATCACATAATAGAGTTTGAATGCCCAAGTTATAGGCTGTTGAAGTTATTTTGTGATAGGCAAAATAAGGAGGTGTCGTAAGATGTCTCAATACAAATGTGAAAAGTGGACCAATCATAGATTTACATGTGGCAGTCATTTTTGTACATTCATATAAAAAAATTTGGTTAGTGTTTGTTTTAGTTTCAGCCTACAGTCTTTGATATCAGTCGCATAGAGAATCATGGGCCCCACTATTGGCTCGCTGGGGGCCCTCAGTGAGGGTTGACACACTTGGTTAAGGAGGGTTGACTTGGCCTCCATTTCATATTGCAATGTGTTTGACTTTGCTTTTGAATCATTATATTATGCCCACCGAATGCATGTGGGATAATTGAATTACATGTTTCTAAACACTTTAAAATTTTCCTTGGTAATATTTTACTTACCAAGCTCATACGTCACATAGAGAATGAACATGCCACATTGGCATTCTAACAACCAATTTATCGAGTCAAGCTATATATATATATATATATATATGCCTATCTATGTTGGCAGTTTTAAGCTAAGCTTGAAGACCAAGCCATATTCCCTCTCAAAGTTGGTGTATATGCTAATCAACAACCAACAAACAAGGCTAAATTGGTACTTGAACCAACAACCCATGCTAAATGTGGAACTTGAACCAATGAACCTATACTATGTTTGGCACCTTAATCCCACCAAAAGGGGTGTCAACATTGTAAAGGGAAGCTACCATTCCTTTTAAATTCTAAAAGCCATTGTATTTTGGTAGTTGTGGGATAATAAAGATAAGCAAAGCACCTTAATAGAAGGCTGATGACTTGAATTTATGACCTGCTAAGCAAAAGGGATAGGCCTTGACCGCTTGAGCTATGGGTTCACAAATAATATAAAAGGCATGAACCTGTATTTAAATTTAAGTTTTGCAGGATTGTGTTTTTTTATTTAGGAGGTCGAGAGCTAGTTTAAGCTTGGAGATGGCTTTAGCAAGCGGATTACGATCCAAATTATGACCTCTATACATAGGGTAAGCCTTTCAGTTATGTTTTGTAATTTAAAGAGAATGTTTTTTTTAATTATTAGTAGACCATTAGATTGAATGAAGGATTAAAGCACATTCTAAAGGGGTTGAAGACTGATGAAGAATTTCCATGTGGTTGAGCTTGAGTATATCAGTGAGGTGGATTTCTTGGACAGAGATCAGGCCTAAGGGAAGTTGTGCAACATTTCCAAATAATTTGTAAGCCATTTATTGGGAAAATTTAATAAAAATGATGCTCTCTATTGGGTGGACCCAGAGATGTAGGTTAGATATACGAAACTCCGTTATCAATGTCAGATGGTAATTTGTCATTTGCTTGCCTTTTTTTATCTCAGTTTATGATTTTTTTAAGTTATGAAATCATGCAAAGATTAAATTTTGAAAATTTACAACATTTGATTTAAAACAAAATTTGGTATTATTGGTGAATGGAAGTTAAAATTCATTCGACAATTCCAATCTAATTCGATAACTGATAACAATTTTGCCAAACAATTTGCAAGTTCTTTGAGTATTTCTGATAATTTGTTAAGTTAGAGAAATTTTGAGTCCATAGTTTTAAACTTCACTTTGAGTTTTTTAGTGTAGTTTATAGATCAAATTGTTATTAGAGTAATTGATCAACAAGATTTAATAGTTGGTTGTTATTTTTACTTTTATTTCAACATTTGTTTCATTTTTTGTGATTTGACAGGTGCAATGGGCAAGTTATCAAACAAAGCCAAGATTGATGAGCTTAAAAGATATAACTAATAGATCTAGGAAGAGAATGCCTTCTTGAGAGCAAGATTGTGTTCCTTGGATGAGAAGATTACAAGTTTAAAATTAGAGCTTGAATCTAATGATGATCTCTTGATCAAATTGTAGTGTGGTGAACCAAATAAGGACATACCTTCTACTTCAAATACAGAGACTATGATTGACTGCACTATAATTTATTCATCACATAATTCATGTACTTCTTTCCATTCAGATTCAGATTCAAGTAATGATGCTTTTGGTAGTTTTGAACAACACACTAAGGGTATGGGATCCAAATTGTTGATGAAAATGGGCTTTAATGGAAGAGGTCTTGGTTGAAATGGCCAAGGAATTACTAAACCAATACAAGTAGATCATAGATCTCTTCATGCAAGCTTGGGTTACATGAGTGAGTAGGTGGAAATTGAAGAAGCTTCCTCCATAGGTAAAGGAAGACAAGCTTCTAATAGAAAAGGACTGAGACCACTAGTAGAGCATGTGTAGTGTAAGATAACATGTAGATAAGGTATTGAGATTCCACCTCTTAGTTCCAACACTAGAGTTAGCACTAAATTTTTTGATCCACTTTTTATGTTAAGAAATTTGGATTTAACATTCAGAAGATGAAGCAATCATTTCCTTGCACGTTTTGTGGGATGCATAACCATAGTGTTGCATTTTTTTGAAAGAGGCATGCTATGATTAAGTATATTATAGGTGTTAATAATCATTCTCATCATGCCAAAGTGAGAAGAGGTAAAAGGGAGACCTCACCTAAGAAGGTTTTATCCACTCATTGCCATATGAGTAGACATTGGATTGATCATTGTTTTAAACTTCAATCATCTTCTCATTCTAAACATGGTAAAACTAGGATGATTTATCAACCTATTAATAAGGTCAATGAAGTTAAATCAATCCATAATGATGTTAATTAATCTACTAAGGAAATCAATTTAACTAGGCAGAAAATTTTATTAAGTGGATTAATAATGCACTTTTTTTTCAAAGCATTGTTAAGAATTTTGTTAAGAGAAAGAACAAGCTCTGAAGATGCATTAGTAGAGTCTGTGAGAACACTTTGAGATAGGTTAATCATTTGAAGTATTTTAATTCTCATGTTCAATAGCTCTATGTTTTGAAATCTTGGAATCTCCTATTTATGTTGTGTGAGTTGTCGAGAGGTCTTGAACTCATTTGATTAGCTAGAGATAATATCAGAATGTATGTTTTAGATTGAGTTAATTACTTACAATAATTGTCTCATATTTAACTACTATTTTTAGAATGTATCTATTTTTTTCACATGGATGTCTAGATGCATTGTAAGACCCTATGGGCATGTTTGGATGTTAGGCAATATACACTTTGTGTTGTTTACATTTGCTTAGCATACAAGACCCATACTAGGGCATTGTATTGCAACATGTCCACAACATTTATTGTATGTTGTCAATATTGAAAAACTTGTTTTGTAATTACATTGGGAATTGTTTTAGATTAATGACAGTTCACCGCTTTACAAGATGTGACTTGGGAAGACAATTTTGGTATGTTGTGATCAGTTTATTGGTAATTGTAGATTACTTTACTCATGCCATGTGTAGGAATTTTTAGTTGAGTTGTGAATCATTTATTTTGCTAACGTTTATCTTTTGCTATGATTAGGTATTGTGTGATGTGATGCAGTAGACCAATTATCAATTTTTTACGAGATAGTCAACTTTTGGAGACCAAAACCCTATTTTGTAGGGAGGTGTGATCTAGAGTTTAGTTAAGAAAATGTCTCCAAATAATGATGAAAGCAATTTCATAGTGTAGAGCTCATCGAGAGCTTTCTGACATTTCTTTCATATCATAAAATAGAGTTTGAATGCCCAAGTTATAGGATACTGATGTTATTTTGTGATAGGTAAAATAAGGAGGTGTCACAAGATGTTGTAATGTGAATGTGACAAGTGGACCAATCATAGGTTGACACATGGTAGTAGCTTTTGTACATTCATGAAAAAAAATTTAGTTGGTGTTTATTTTGGTTTCAGCCTCTAGTCTTTGATAATGATCGTATGGAGAACTGTGGGCCCTCAGTGAGGGTCGACACACTTGTTTAAAGAGGGGTGCCTTGGCCTCCATTTCATATTGAAATGTATTTGACTTTTCTTTTAAAGCATTATATTGTGCCCACCGAATGCATGTGGGACAATTGAATTACATGTTTTTAAACACTTTGTAATTTTCCTTGGTATTATTTTAATTACAAATCTCATACGTCACATGGATAACTAACATGCCATAAAGGCATTCCAATAACCCCTTTTGTAAGTCAAGCTAGCTTGAAATATATATATGCCTATCTATGTTGGTGATTTTAAGCTAAGCCCAAAGACTGAGCCATATTCCCTCTCAAAGTTGGCATATATGCTAATCAACAACCAACAGATAAGGCTAATTTGGTACATGAACCAACAACCGATGCTAAACATGGAACTTGAACCAATAAAGCCGTACTATGTTTGTCACCTTGAACCCACCAAAAGGGATGTCAGCATTGTAAAGGGCAGCTGCCATTCTTTTTAAAGTCTAAAAGACATTGTATTTTTGTAGATGTGGGATAATAAAAGTTAAGCAAAGCACGTTAATAGAAGGTTGATGACTTGAACCCGTGCCCTACCAAGCAAAATGGATAGGCCTTGACCGCTTAAGCTATGGGTTCACAAACAATATAAAAGCTATTAACTTGTATTTGAATTTAAGTTTTGTAGGACTGTGTTTTTTAACTTGGGAGGCTGAGAGCTAGTTTAAGCTTGGAGATGGCTTTAGCAAGTGGATTATGATCCAAATTCTGACCTCTATACACAGGGTAAGCCTTTAAGTTATGTTTTTTTAATTTAAAGAGAATGTTATTATTATTATTATTATTGTTATTATTATTATTATTATTATTATTATTATTATTATTATTATTATTATTATTATTATTATTATACTAATAGATTAAATGAAGGAAAAAAGCACATTCAGAAGGGGTTGAAGACTAAGGAAGAATTTTCATGTGGCTGAGCTTGAGTATATCAGTGAGGTGGAGTTATTGGATAGAGACAAATCTTGAGGGAAGTTGTGAAGTGTTTCCAAATAATTTGTAAGCCATTTGTTGTGAAAATTTAATAGAAGTGGTCCTCACTATTGGGCAGGCCTGGAGATGTAGGCAAAATATGTCAAACTCTGTTATCAATGTTAGATGGTAATCTATCATTTACTTGCATGATTTAATCTCAATTTTTGATTTTTTTTTAAAATTATGAAATCATGCAAAGATTAAATTTCAACAATTTATGACATTTAATTTAAAATAAAATTAGGTATTATCGATGAATGGAAGTTAAAATTCATTCTACATTTCCAATCCAATTAGATAATTGAGAACACTTTTTCCAGACAATTTGCATGTTCTTTTGAGTATTTTCGAGAATTTGTTAAGTTTGAGAAATTTTGAATCCATAGTTATAAACTTCACTTTGATTTTTTTAGTGTAGTTTATAGATCAAATTGGTATAAGAGGAGTTGATCAATGGGATTTAACAGTTGGTTGTTGTTTTTGCTTCTATTTCGACATTTGTTTTGATTTTTTGTTATTTGACAGGTGCAATGGGCAAGTTGTCAAATAGAGCCAAGCTTGGTGAGCTTGAAGCATATAACCAATAGATCTAGGAAGACAAGATTCTAATAGCAAAGGACTGAAGCCACTAGAAGAGCATGTGCAATGTAAGAGAACACGTAGATGAGGTATTGATATTCCACCTCTTAGTTCCTACACTAGAGTTAACACTAAATCTTCTGATCCACTTTTTATGTTTAAGAAATTTGGATTTAACATTGAGAAGATGAAGCAATCATTTCCTTGCACTTTAATTGGGATGCATAACCATAGTGTTGAATTTTGTTGGAAAAGGCATGCTATGATTAAGCAGATTGCAGGTGTTAATAATCATTCTCGTCATGCCAAAGTGAGAAGAGGTAAAAGGGAGACCTCACCTAAGAAGGTTTTATGTACTCATTGCCATATGAGTGGACATCAGATTGATAATTATTTTAAACTTTAATCATCTTCTCATTTTAAACAAGGTAAAACTAAGATGATTATCAACCTATTAATAAGGTCAATGAAGTTAAATCAATCCATAATGATGTTAAGGAATCTAGTAAGGAAATTAGGTTAACTAGGTAGAAAATTTGATTAAGTAGATAAATAGTGCACTTATTTGTCAAAACATTGTTAAGAATTCTGTTAAGGGAAAGAAAAAGATTTGAAGATCCATTAGTAGAGTATGTGGGAACACTTTGAGATAGGTTCATCATTCGAAGTATTTCAATTCTCATGTTGAATAGCTCTCTATTTTTGAATCTTGGAATATGCTATTTATGTTGTGTGAATTATCTAGAGGACTTGAACTCATTTTCTTAGTTGGAGATAATATCAGAATGCATATTTTAGGTTGAATTAATTCCTTACAACACTTGCCTCATGTTTAATATCTGTATTTAGAATATATCTATTTTTGGCACATGGATGTCTAGATGCATTGTAAGACCCTATGGGCATGTTTGTATATTAGGCAATATACACTTTGTGTTATTTAAATTTGCTTAGCATATAAGACCCATACCAGGGAATTTTATTAAAACATGTCCACAACATTTATTGTATGTTCTTGGCATTGACAAACTTTTTTTGTAGTTATATTGGGAATTGTTTTAGTTTAATGACAATTCACAACTTTACAGGATGTGTCTTGGACAGACAGTTTCGGTATGTTATGATTATTTTATTGGCAGTTATAGATTACTTTACTCATGCCATATGTAGGCATTTTTAGTTGAGTTTTGAATCATTTGTTTTTCTAATGTTTATCTCTTGCTACGATTGGGTTTTGTGTGATGTGATGTAGTAGACTAGTTATCAATTTTTTAAGAGGTAGTCAACTTTTGGAGACCAAAAGCCTCTTTTGTAGGGAGGTGTGATCCAAAGTTTAGTTTAAAAACATTTCCAAATAATGACGAAACCAATTTCACAGCATAGAGCTCATTGAGAGCTTTTTGATGCTTCTTTTAGATCACAAAATGGAGTCTGAATGCCGAAGATATAGGCTGCAAAAGTTATTTTATGATAGGTAAAATAAGGAGGTGTCACAAGATGTCACAATGCGAATGTGACAAGTGGACCAATCATAGGTTGACATGTGGTAGTCAGTTTTGTACATTCATGCAAAAAAAACTGGATGGTGTTTGTTTTGGTTTCAACCTCTGGTCTCTGATAATAGTCGTATGGAGAACCATGGGCCCCGCTATTGGCTCATTAGGGGCCCTCAGTGAGGGTCGACACACTTGGTTAAGGAGGGGTGCCTTGGCCTCCATTTCATATTGCAATGTATTCAGTTTTGATTTTGAAGCATTATATTGTGCCCACCGAATGCATGTGGGATAATTGCATTAGATGTTTTTAAACACTTTGTAATTTTCCTTATTGATATTTTAGTTACCAAGATCATACGTCACATGGAGAACCAACATGCCACAAAGGCATTCCAATAACCACTTTGCTGAGTCAAGATAGCTTGAGATATATATGCCTATCTATGTTGGTGATTTTAAGCTAAGCTAAAAAACCAAGCCATATTCCCTCTAAAAGTTGGCGTATATGCTAATCAACAACCAACGAATAACGCTAAGTTGGTACTTGAACCAACAACCCATGCTAAATGTGGAACCTGAACCAATGAACCCATACTATGTTTGGCACCTTGAGCCCACCAAAAGGGGTGTCAGCATTGTAAAGGGAAGTTGCCATTCTTTTTAAAGTCTAAAAGCCATTTTATTTTTACATATGTGGGATGATAAAATATAAGCAAAGTACTTTAATAGAAGGCCATTGACTTGAACCCGTGACCTGACAAGAAAAAGGGATAGGCCTTGACCGCTTGAGGTACATGTTCACAAACAATATAAAAGGCATGAACCTGTATTTGAATTTAAGTTTCGTAGGACTGTGTTTTCTTATTTAGGAGGCTGAGAGCTAGTTTAATCTTGGAGATGGATTTAACAAGCAGATTATGATCCAAATTTTGACCTCTATACATAGGGTAAGCCTTTTAGTTATGTTTTGTAATTTAAAGGGAATGTTTTTATTATTTTTATTAAACCAATAGATTGAATGAAGGACTAAAGCACATTTAGAAGGGGTTGAAGACTGAGGAATAATTTTTGTGTGGTTGAGCTTGAGTATATCAGTGAGGTGGAGTCCTTGGATAGAGATCAGGCCTAAGGGAAGTTATGTAGTGTTTCTAAATAATTCGTAAGCAATTTATTGCACAAATTTAATAGAAATGGTCCTCACTATTCGGCAAACTCAGAGATGTAGGAAAAATATACCAAACTCTGTTATCAATGTCAGATGGTAATTTGTCATTTACTTGGATGTTTTTATCTTAGTTTTTTATTCTTTTTAAATTATGAAATAATGCAAAGATTAAATTTTGACAATTTATGACATTTGATTTAAACAAAATCTGGTATTATTGGTGAATGGAAGTTAAAAGTCATTCAATAGTTCCAATCTAGTTCAATAACTGAGAACACTTTTACCAAAAAATTTGCAAGTTATTTTGAGTATTTTTTGATAATTTGTTAAGTTTGAGAAATTTTGAATCCATAGTTTTAAACTTCACTTTGAGTTTTTTAGTGTAGTTTACAAATCAAATTGGTATCAGAGCAGTTGATCAACAAGATTTAATAGTTGGTTGTTGTTTTTTCTTCTATTTCAATTTTTTTTTCAATTTATTTGATTTGACAGGTGTAATGGGCAAGTTGTCAAATAGAGCCAAGCTTGATGAACTTGAAGCATATAACCAATACATCCAGGAAGAGAATGTTTTCCTGAGAGTAAGATTGTGCTCCTTAGATGAGGAGATTTTAAGTTTGAAATTAGAGCTTGAATCTAAGGATGAGATCTTGATCAAATTGTAGTGTGGTGAACCAAAGAAGGCCATACCTTCTACTTCAAACATAGAGACTATGACTAAGTGCACTATAAGTGATTCACCATGTAATTCATCTACTTCTTCTTTTCATTCAGGTTTGGATTCAAGTAAAGATGCTTTTGGTAGTTTTGAACAACACACTAAGGGTATAGGATCTAAATTTTTGATGAAAATAGGCTTTAATTGAAGAGGTCTTGGTTGAAATGGCCAAGGAATTAATAACCAAATACAAGTAGATCATAGATCTCTTCATGTAGGTTTGGGTTACACTAGTGAGCAGGTATAAATTAGAGAAACTTCCTCCATGGATAAAAGAAGACAAGCTTATAATAGTAAAGGAATGAGGCCACTATTAGAGCATGTGTAGTGTAAGAGAAAATGTAGACAAGGTATTGAGATTCTACCTCCTAGTTTCTACACTAGAGTTAGCACTAAATCTTCTGATCCACTTTTTATGTTTAAGAAATTTGGATTTAACATTTAGAAGATGAAACAATCATTTCCTTGCACTTTTTGTGGGATGCATAACCATTGTGTTACATTTTTTTAGAAGAGGCATGGTATGATTAAGTAGAATTCAAGTGTTAATAATCATTCTCATCATGCCAAAGTAAGAAGAGGTAAAAGGGAGACCTTACCTAAGAAGGTTTTATGCACTCATTGCCATATGAGCGGACATCAGATTGATCATTGTTTTAAACTTCAATCATCTTCTCATTCTAAACATGGTAAAACTAACATGATTTATCAACCTATTAATAAGGTCAATGAAGTTAAATCAATCCATAATGATGTTAAGGAATCCACTAAGGAAATCAAGTTAACTAGGTAGAAAATTTGATTAAGTGGATTAATAGTGCACTTATTAGTTAAAGCATTGTTAAGAATTATGTTAAGGGAAAGAAAAATCTTTGAAGATACATTAGTAGATATTATGAGAACACTTTGAGATAGGTTCATCATTCAAAGTATTTTAATTCTCATGTTGAATAGCTCTATGTTTTGGAATCTTGGAATCTTCTATTTATGTTCTGTGAGTTGTCTAGAGGACTTGAACTCAATTGATCAGTTAGAGATAATAGCAGAATGCATGTTTTAGGTTGAGCTAATTACTTACAACACTTCTCTCATATTTAATTTCTATTTTTAGAATGTATCTATTTTTGGCACATGGATGTCTAGATGCATTGTAAGACCCTATGGGCATGTTTGGATGTTAGGTAATATACACTTTGTGTTGTTTACATTTGCTTAGCATATAAAACCCATACCAGGGCATTATATTGCAACATGTCCATAACATTTATTGTATGTTTTCAGCATTAACAAACTTGTTTTATAGTTATATTGGGAATTGTTTTAGTTTAATGACAATTCACCACTTTACAGGATGTGACTTGGGCAGACAATTTTGGTATGTTGTGATCAGTTTATTGGCAGTTGCAGATTCATTTACTCATGCCATGTTTAGGTATTTTTAGTTGAGTTTTGAATCATTTATTTTGCTAATGTTTATCTATTTCTATGATTGGGTTTTGTGTGACATGATGCAGTAGACTAGTTATCAATTTTTTAGGAGATAGTTGACTTTTGGAGGCCAAAAGCCTCTTTTATAGATAGGTGTGATCTAGTGTTTAGTTTCGAAAATATTTCCAAAATATGATGAAACCAATTTCAAAGCATAGATCTCATTGAAATCTTTTTGATGCTTCTTTTGGATTACAAAATAGAGTTTGAATGCCCAAGTTATAGGCTCCTGAAGTTATTTTATGACAGGTAAAATAAGGAGGTGTCACAAGATGTCATAATACGAATGTGACAAGTGGACCAATAATAGGTTGAAATGTGGCACCCACTTTTGTACATTCATGCAAAAAAATTTGGTTGGTGTCTATTTTGGTTTCAGCCTCCAATCTTTGATAGCAGTCGTATGGAGAATTGTGGGTCTTGCTATTGGCTCAATGGGGGCCCTTATCAAGGGTCGACACACTTGGTTAAGGACGGGTGCCTTGGTATCCATTTCATATTGCAATGTATTTGACTTTGCTTTTGAAGAATTACATTGTGCCCATTGAATGCATGTGGGACAATTGAATTACATATTTTTAAACACTTTGTAATTTTCATTGGTAATATTTTACTTACCAAGCTCATATGTCACTTGGAGAACCAACACACCACAAAATCATTCTAATAACCACTTTGCTGAGTCAAGCTGGCTTGAGATATATATTCCTATCTATGTTCGTGATTTTAAGCTAAGCTCAAAGACTGAGCCATATTCCCTCTCAAAGTTGGCGTACATGCTAATCAACAACCAATGGATAAGGCTAAGTTGGTATTTGAACCAACAACCCATGCTAAATGTGGAACTTGAACTAATGAACCCATACTGTGTTTGGTGCCTTGAGCCCACCAAAATGGGCATCGACATTGTAAAGGGAAGCTGCCATTATTTTTGAATTCTAAAAGCCATTGTATTTTGGCACATGTGGGGTAATAAAAGATAAGAAAAGTGCCTTAATAGAAGGCTGATGACTTGAACCCATGCCTTCTTAAGAAAAAAGGATAGGCTTTGACTACTTGAGCTATAGGTTCATAAACAATATAAAAGGTATGAACCTATATTTGAATTTATGTTTTACAGGACTATGTTTTTTAATTTGGGAGGCTGAGAGGTAGTTTAAGCTTGGAGATGGCTTTAACAAATAGATTATGATCCAAATTCTAAACTCTATACACAGGGTAAGCCTTTTAGTTATGTTTTTTAATTTAAAGAGAATGTTATTATTATTATTAGACCAATAGATTGATTGAAGGACCAAAGCACATTCGAAAGAGGTTGAAGACTGAGGAAGAATTTTCATATGGTTGAGCTTGAGTATATAAGTGAGGTGGAGTTCTTGGATACAGTTCATTCCTAAGGGAAGTAACGAAGCATTTCCAAATAATTTGTAAGCCATTTGGTGTGAAAATTTAATAGAAATGGTCCTCACTATTGGGTGGACCCAGAGATGTAGGCAAAATATGCCGAACTCCATTATCAATGTTGGATGGTAATTTGTCATTTGCTTGCATGTTTTTATCTCAATTCATGATTTTTTTTAAAATTATGAAATCATGAAAAGATTAAATTTTTACAATTTATGACATTTGATTTAAAACAAAATTTGGTATTATTGGTGAATGGAAGTTAAAAGTCATTCGACTGTTCCAATCTAATTCGATAATCGAGAACACTTTTGCCAAACAATTTGCAAGTTCTTTTGATTATTTTCGATAATTTGTTAAGTTTGATAAATTCTAAATCGATAGTTTTAAACTTCACTTTGAGTTTTCTATGTAGTTTACGGATCAAATTGGTATTAGAGTAGTTGATTAGCAGGATTTAATAGTTGGTTGTTTTTTTTGCTTTTATTTCAGTATTTGTTTTGATTTTTGTGATTTGACAGGTGCAATGGGCAAGTTGTCAAACAGAGCCAAGCTTGATGATCTTGAAGCATGTAACCAATAGATCTAGGAAGAGAATGCTTTCTTGAGAGCAAGATTATGCTCCTTGGATGAGGAGATTACAAGTTTGAAATTAGAGCTTGAATCTAAGGATGAGATCTTGATCAAATTGTAGTGTGGTGAACCAAATAAAGCCATACCTTCTACTTAAGATGTAGAGACTATGATTGAGTGCACTGTAAGTTATTCACCACATAATTTATCTATTTTTCTTTCCATTTATATTTAGATTTAAGTAGTGATGATTTTGGTAGTTTCAAACAACACACTAAGGGTATAAGATCCAAATTGTTGATGAAAATTGGCTTTAATAGAAGAGGTCTTGGTTGAAATAGTGAAGGAATTACTAACCCAATACAATTAGAGCATAGATCTCTTCATGGAGGTTTGGGTTACACTAGTGAGTAAGTGGAAATTGGAGAAACTTCCTCCATGGATAAAGGAAGACAAGATTCTAATAGCAAAGGACCGAGGCCACTAGTAAAGCATGTGCAGTGTAAAAGAACATGTAGATGAGGTATTGAGATTCCACCTCCTAGTTCTTACACTAGAGTTAGCACTAAATCTTTTGATCCACTTTTTATGTTTAAGAAATTTGGATTTAACATTCAGTAGCTGAAGCAATCATTTCATTACACTTTTGTGGGATGCATAACCATAGTGTTGTATTTTGTTGGAAGGGGCATGCAATGATTAAGCAGAGTGTAGGTGTTATTAATCATTCTCATAATGCCAAAGCTAGAAGAGGTAAAAGGGAGACCTCACCTAAGAAGGTTTTATGCACTCATTGCCATATGAGTGGACATTAGATTGATCATTGTTTTAAACTTCAATCATCTTCTCATTATTAACATGGTAAAACTAAGATGATTTATCAACCTATTAATAAGGTCAGTGAAGTTAAATCAATCCATAATGATGCTAAGGAATCCACTAAGGAAATCAAGCTAACTAGGTAGAAAATTTGATTAAGTGGATTAATAATGTACTTATTTGTCAAAGCATTGTTAAGAATTCTATTAAGGGAATGAACAAGGTTTGAAGATGCATTTGTATATATTTTTAGAACACTTTGAGATAGGTTCATCATTATAAGTATTTCAATTCTCATGTTGAATAGCTCTATGTTTTGGAATCTTGGAATCTCCTATTTATGATGTGTGAGTTGTCTAGAGGACTCTAACTCATTTGATCAGTTGGAGATAATAGCAAAATGCATGTTTTAGGTTGAGTTAATTCCTTACAAAACTTGTCTCATATTTAACTACTATTTTTAAAATGTATCTATTTTTGGCACATGGATGTCTAGATGCATTGTAAGACCCTATGGGCATGTTTGGATGTTATGAAATATACACTTTATGTTGTTTACATTTGCTTAGCATATAAAACCCATACCAGGGCATTGCATTACAACATGTCCATAAAATTTATTGTATGTTTTCAATATTAACAAAATTGTTTTCCAGTTACATTGGGAATTTTCTTTAGTTTAATGATAGTTCACCGCTTTACAGGATGTGACTTGGGAAGACAGTTTTGGTATGTTGTGATTAGTTTATTGGCAGTTGCAGATTCATTTACTCATGCTATGTTTAAGAATTTTTAGTTGAGTTGTGAATCATTTATTTTTTGAATGTTTATCTCTTGCTATGATTGGGTTTTGTGTGATGTGATGAAGTACACCAATTATCAAATTTTCAAGAGATAGTCAACTTTTGGAGGCCAAAAGCCTCTTTTGTAGGGAGGTGTGATTTGGAGTCTAGTTTTGAAAATGTTTGCAAATAATGATGAAAAAAATTTCATAATGTAGATATCATCGATATCTTTCTAATGCTTCTTTCGGATCATAAAACAGAGTCTGAATGCCCAAGTTATAGGCTGCCAAAGCTATTTTGCAATATACAAAATAAGGAGGTGTTGCAAGATTTCACAATGTGAATATGACAAGTGGACCAATCATAGGTTGACATGTGGTAGTCACTTTTGTACATTCATCCAAAAAAATTGGTTATTATTTGTTTTAGTTTCAGTCTCTGGTCTTTGATAGCCGTCGTATAGAGAACCGTGGGCCCCGTTATTGGCTCGCTGGGGGCCCTCAGTGAGGGTCAACACACTTGGTTAAGGAGGGGTGCCTTGGCCTCCATTTAATATTGTAATGTATTTGACTTTGATTTTGAATCATTATATTATTCCCACCTAATGCATGTGGGATAATTGAATTACATGTTTTTAAACACTTTGTAATTTTCCTTGGTAATATTTTACTTACCAAGCTCATACATCACATAGAGAACCAACATGACACAAAGGTGTTCCAATAACCACTTTGCCGAGTCAAGATATCTCAAGACATATATGCCTACTTATGTTGGTAGTTTTATGCTAAGCTCAAAGACCGAGCCATATTCCCTCTCAAAGTTGGCATATATGCTAATCAACAACCAACGGATAAGGCTAAGTTGGTACTTGAACCAACAACCCATGCTAAATGTGGAAATTGAACTAAAGAAGCCATACTATGTTTGGTGCCTTGAGCCCACCAAAGGGGTATCAACATTGTAAAGGGAAGCTGTCATTCTTTTTAAAGTCTAAAAGCTATTGTATTTTGGCAGATGTGGGATAATAAAAGATAATCAAAGCGCCTTAATAGAAGGCCGCTGACTTGAACCTGTGACCTACCAAGAAAAAGGGATAGGCCTTGACCACTTGAGCTATGATTTCATAAACAATATAAAAGGCATGAACCTATATTTGAATTTAAGTTTTCTAGGACTATTTTTTTATTTAGGAGGCCAAGAGCTAGTTTAAGCTTGGATATGTCTTTAGCAAGTAGATTATGATCCAAATTCTGACCTCTATACATAGGGTAAGCCTTTCAGTTATGTTTTGTAATTTAAAGAGAATGTTTATTATTATTATTATTATTATTATTATTAGATCAATAAAATGAATGAATGACCAAAGCACATTCAGAAGGGGTTAAAGACCGAGGAAGAATTTTTGTGTGGTTGAGGTTGAGTATATCAGTGAGCTAGAGTTCTTGGACAGAGATCAGGCTTGAAGGAAGTTGTGCAGTGTTTCCAAATAATTTATAAGCCATTTTTTGTGCAAATTTAATAGAAATGGTCCTCACTATTGGGTGGACCTAGAGATGTAGGTAAAATATGCCAAACTCTATTATCAATGTCAGATGGTAATTTGTCATTTGCTTGCATGTTTTTATCTCATTTTATGATTTTTTTAAATTATGAAATCATGCAAAGATTAAATTTTGACAATTTACGACATTTGATTTAAAACAAAATTTGGTATTATTGGTGAATGGAAGTTAAAAATCATTCGACTGTTCCAATCTAATTCGATAACTGAGAACACTTTTGCCAAACAATTTGTAAGTTCTTTTGAGTATTTTTGATAATTTGTTAAGTTTGAGAAATTCTAAATCCATAGTTTTAAACTTCAATTTTAGTTTTTTCATGTAGTTTACAGATCAAATTGGTATCAGAGTAGTTGATTAGCAAGATTTAATAATTGGTTTTTTTTTTGCTTTTATTTTAGCATTTTTTTGATTTTTGTGATTTGATAGGTGCATTGGGCAAGTTGTCAAACAGAGCCAAGCTTGGTGAGCTTGAATCATATAACCAATAGATCTAGGAAGAGAATGCTTTCTTGAGAGCAAGATTGTGCTCCTTGGATGAGGAGATTGCAAGTTTGAAATTAGAGCTTGAATATAAGGATGAGCTCTTGATCAAATTTTATTGTGGTGAACCAAATAAGGCCATACCTTATACTTCATATGTAGAGACTATGACTGAGTGCACTATAAGTTATTCACCATGTAATTCATCTACTTCTTTCCATTTAGATTCAGATTCAAGTAATGATGTTTTTGGTAGTTTTGAACAACACACTAAGGTTATAGGATCCAAATTGTTGATGAAAATGGGCTTTAATGGAAGAGGTCTTGGTCAAAATGGCCAAGGAGTTGCTAACCCAATACAAGTAGTGCATAGATCTCTTCATGTACGTTTGGGTTACACTAGTGCATAGGTAGAAATTGGAGAAACTTCCTCCATGAATAAAGGAAGGCAAGATTCCAATAGCAAAGGACTGAGGCCACTAGTAGAGCATGCGCAATGTAAGAGAACACGTAGACAAGGTATTGAGATTCCACCTCCTAGTTCCTACAATAGAGTTAACACTAAATATTCTGATCCACTTTTTATGTTTAAGAAATTTGGATTTAACATTCAGAAGATGAAGCAATCATTTCCTTGCATTTTTTATGGGATGCATAACCATAGTGTTGCATTTTTTTGGAAGAGGCATGTTATGATTAAGCATATTTCAAGTGTTAATAATCATTCTCATCATGCCAAAGCAAGAAGAGGTAAAAGGGGGACCTCACCTAAGAATGTTTTATGCATTCATTTCCATATGAGTGGACATCAAATTGATCATTGTTTTAATTTCAAACATCTTCTCATTCTAAACATGGTAAAACTAAGATGATTTATCAACCTATTAATAAGGTCAATGAAGTTAAATCAATTCATAAAGATGTTAAGGAATCCACTAAGGAAATCAAGTTAACTAGGTAGAAAATTTGATTAAGTGGATTAATAGTGCACTTATTTGTAAAAGCATTGTTAAGAATTCTGTTAAGGGAAATAAGAAGCTTTGAATATGCATTAGTAGAGTTTATGAGAACACTTTGAGATAGGTTCATCTTTTTAATTATTTCAATTCTCATGTTCAATAGCTCTATGTTTTGGAATCTTGGAATATCTTATTTATGCTGTGTGAGTTGTCTAGAGGACTTGAACTCATTTGATCAGTTGGAGATAATAGTAGAATGCATGTTGTAGGTTGAGTTAATTACTTAAAAAAATTGTCTCATATTTAATTTATATTTTTAGAATGTATCTATTTTTGGCACATGGATGTCTAGATGCATTGTAAGACCTTATGGGCATTTTTGAATGTTAGGCAATATACACTTTGTGTTGTTTACATTTGCTTAGCATATAAGACCCATACCAGGGCATTGTATTGAAACATGTCCACAACATTTATTGTATGTTTTCAGCATTAAAAAACTTATTTTGTAGTTATATTGGGAATTGTTTTAGTTTAATGACAGTTCACCACTTTATAGGATGTGACTTGGGTAGAAAATTTTTGTATGTTGTGATCAATTTATTGGCAGTTGAAGATTCCTTTACTCATGCCATGTGTAGGAATTTTTAGTTGAGTTGTGAATCATTTATTTTTCCATTATTTATCTCTCATTATGATTGGGTTTTGTGTGAAGTGATGTAGTAGATCAGTTATCAATTTTTCCAGAGATAGTCAACTTTTGGAGACTAAAAGCCTCTTTTGTAGGGAGGTGTGATCTAGAGTTTAGTTTAGAAAATATTTCCAAACAATGATGAAACCAATTTCACAGTGTATATCTAATTGAGATATTTCTAATGATTCTTTTGGATTGTAAAATGGAGTCCAAATGCCCAAGTTATAGGCTGCTAAAGTTATTTTGTGACAGGAAAAATAAGGAGGTGTCACAAGATGTCATAATGTGAATGTGACAAGTGGACCAATCATAGCTTGACATGTGGTAGTCACTTTTGTACATTCATGTAAAAAAATTTGGTTGGTGTTTAATTTGGTTTTAGCTTCCAGTCTTTGATAGTGGTTGTATGGAGAATCGTGGGCCCCATTATTGGCTCACTAGGGGCCCTCAACGAGGGTCAATACACTTGCTTAAGGAGGGGTGCCTTGGCATCCATTTCATATTGAAATGTATTTGAATTTGGTTTTTAATCATTATACTGTGCTTACCAAATGCATGTGGGACAATTGAATTACATGTTTTTAAAGACTTTGTAATTTTCCTTGGTAATATTTCACTTACCATGCTTATACATCACATGGAGAACGAACATGCCACAAAGGCATTCCAACAACCACTTTGCCAAGTCAAGATAGATTGAGATATATATGCCTATCTATGTTGGAAATTTTAATCTAAGCTTGAAGATTGAGCATATTCCCTCTCAAAGTTGGCGTATATGTTAATCAACAACCACAAGATAAGGCTAAGTTGGTACTTGAACCAAAAACCCATGCTAAATGTGGAACTTAAACTAAGGAACCCATACTATGTTTGGCACCTTTAACCCACCAAAAGGGGCATTGGCATTGTAAAGGGAAGCCACCATTATTTTTTAAGTCTAAAAGCCATTGTATTTTAGCAGATGTGAGATAATAAAAGATAAGCAAAGTGCCTTAATAGAAGGCCGATGACTTGAACCCGTGACCTGCCAATAAAAAGGGATACCCCTTGATTGCTTAAGCTATGGGTTCACAAAAAATATAAAAGGCATGAACCTATATTTGAATTTAGATTTCTTAGGATTGTGTTTTTTTTATTTGGGAGGCTGAGAGCTAGTTTAAGCTTGGAGATGGCTTTAGCAAGTGGATTAATAGGCCTTGACTACTTGAGCTATGGGTTCAAAAACAATATAAAAGGCATGAATCTATATTTGAATTTAATTTTTTTAGAACTATGTTTTTTTGATTTGGGAGGATGAGAGCTAGTTTAAGCTTGGAGGTGGCTTTAGCAAGTGAATGAAGAACCAAAGAACATTTAGAAGGGGTTGAAGATTAAGGAAGAATTTCCATGTGGCCGAGCTTGAGTATATCAGCGAGGTGGAGTTCTTGGATAGACATTAGGCCCGAGGGAAGTTGTGCAGCATTTCCAAATAATTTGTAATCTAGTTATTATGTAAATTTAATAGAAATGGTCCTCACTATTGGGCGGACTTGGAGATGTAGGCAAAATATGCCGAACTCTGTTATCAATGTCAGATGGTAATTTGTTATTTGCTTGCATGTTTTTATCTCAGTTTATATTTTTGTTTAATTATGAAATCATGAAAACATTAAATTTCAACAATTTATGACATTTGATTTAAAACAAAATCTAGTAATATTGGTGAATGGAAGTTAAAAGTCATTCGACAGTTCCAATCCAATTTGATAACCAAGAACACTTTTGCCAAACAATTTGCAAGTTCTTTTGAGTATTTTGAAGAATTTGTTAAGTTTGAGAGATTACAAAATCATAGTTTTAAACTTCACTTTGATTTTTTCAGTGTAGTTTACGGATCATTCTTCTACCTAATTATAGTATCCTTTTTTTCCAAACTAGGCCCTGACCATTTTAGCATAAGTACTAACCAGTTTTGATACTTTTGGTTACTTTTCTATTAACTAGCATTATACTTTCTTTGAATAACTCTTCATTTATCTTATGCAAGTAGATATTTACTCTATCATGTATCACTTAATTATTATAATAGTGGATTGATAGCTTCTTAGCAAGCAATATGCTTATTATATCTAGCTCATGATAGGTAGTCCACTCAGCCATCCATCTAACAACCTGCTTTTCTAGTGTTTTTCTTATCTGGAAGTTATTCCTTCCTAGCCAAAGAGGATTTCTTATCATCATTTGGATTCACACGTGCACTTTACCAGGTATTATTCTACACACCCTATCACTAGTTTCATTATTTACTTTCAAAATTAAGAAATGAGTAGAAATTAACCAAAATATTTTAGCACATGTGATGGGACCTAGTTACTTTTTCATCCTTTATTGTGGTTTCATCAAATGAAATATAATTTTTTTTATTTGGGCTTAAAATAAACCTCTTTTATTAATTGATTACTTTATTGTCTTATTTCATCTAGTAACTTAGGAGGAAAAGTAATTAATCATATCTTTCACACTTGGTATCACACACTTAAGCCAAACCATAAAAACATTAACACATAAAAACATATTTGAGACAATGCCTAACTAGGATTTTATCACTTAGAAATAACCTTACCCGTTCATAACTATCCTACTTGGATTTCACTACCAAGGGGAGAACCAAATCAATTGTCTAGTTGAGTATAAACTTTGAACTCAATATATTTTGGCTAAGTACCTGACACTCTTACTACTATGAGATCATGAAGTAAGGGGGTAGGCCCTAATACCAAGCCACATACTGAAGTTCAACATAGATTTCTCTTGATCACCTAAAAAACCTAAAACCAACCTTAGATTTCCTCTTTAGTACCTGATCTATAAGCCAAATTCCCTCTTCACACTTTTTAAGGCATAAGCCAAAAGTTATCTAAAAAGAATCCTAGGTTTTAATGCACTTTTAGTGTATGTATTCTTTTCCTTGAATTCTTTTCTTTTTATTGGTCTTTGTTTGATGTGTGAGTTTCATCATATTATTTCCTATTTTTTCACATGCTATTTACCAGATAATAGCTAAGAAACCAAACCACTCAACCACCACTTTCTTTTTCCTCCTCCATGGAATACATTTCTAATGATTAGGGTTCACCTCATTTTTCTCCCCCTCCTACTAGAATCCCAATTGTTTTTGAGGGTGATGGATATTTTACTACCTTTCTTGATAATAGACCCATATCCTTTAAAAATTATCCTTACAACTTACCTCATTGTACCTCTATTTCCATGGTTCCTCCTATAGACCCTCCTTATGGTATGCCTCCCCATCTTATGGTGGGTAATACCTCAACTCAACCCTTGTTGACCCAGCCTCTTCTTCTTCTAACATCCCATCTACTTCCACTACCTAAACCTAATCCAATATTCCAACCTCTAACCAAACACATCCTACCACACCCCACACTTCACATATAGGTTTAACTTTACCTCTAGTTACCTATACTCCACATACCATGGGGTTATCTTCTACCTCTACTTCTAACCTTCCCTTTATTACAACCAATCCACCAACTTCTACCCCATTTTAGAAGTTGGTGCTCTTTATCCCTCAAACACCTCCACCCATTAACAATAGAGTCAACACCCAACCTCAACTTACTCAACCTCAATCCACTACCTCAACTCTACCTTTAATTAAACCCACATCCATCCCTCAACAAGTACCCATGAAAACCTATCAATATTTCCCTAACCCACAAAGATATATAACACTTTCAACCCAACCATTTTTGCCAATCAACCCTTATGTGGCACCATCTCAACCACTTGTGACCACTTACCAATATGTGTCTTCTTAAGTACCTTATAACACTTATCCATACATAGGTACCACCCAACCTCAACAAAATTTACCCCTTAATTATGTAGCTTCCCAACCCAAACCAAATCTGATCCCATCCATTCATATCCCCCTCAATGGGAATTGCCCATTTTTTCCAAATTCTAAGGCAAGGAGACCCTCAACAAAATTTGAGAGCATTCTATCATTCTTGTTATTTAATCACATATGATGATGCTCTCATTCTTTGAACCTTCCCATGTCCTTATCATGACCATCCCTTGATTGGTATAGTGATTTTCCCATGCACTCCATATTTTCTTTATCCTAACTGGCCTAAATCTTTTTATATCTTTTTTTAGTAAATATATCTAAATAGGTATGTATTATAGACCTCTACTCTATTAAAAAATTTGATGATGAGTCAATTGATGATTTTATAGCTATATGGAGAGGTCTCAACAACCAACTTTCCTTCTTCTTACCCCAACCCCAATTGATTGAACTCTTCTCTCAAGGTTGTGCCAAACATATAACCCCCACTTTTCAAGTTCAAACCTTCAAAGCTTTTGATGAGGCATTCACCATGGTATGTAAACTAAAAATATAGGCCATTGATGAAGGGACATTGAAATTATGGAATAATAATTCTATATTTAAATCCAATGACCATTTTTCCACCAAAAACACTAACTAATACAATACCAATGCAAAAGCATCCATAAACTTAGTTGTTCTAAAAACCACTCCACCTCCAACTATCAACGAACCCACCCTATCAACAAAACCAAAACTATGCTCTTCCAAAATAATATACTCCCATTAGAGAATTTTATGCATCAATCTTGGATAAATTTCTCAAATCCAACCTCATCCAAATCCTACTAATTAAACCACCCCAATAATTTAATTCTTCTTACCTTGTGCTAGGTTAATATAATGAGAATGACCATTGTTCCTTTCACTGAGTCATAAGACATGACATTATTAGATGAAATACCTTAAAAAGTCTTGTCCAAAACTTTATTAATAGTGGAGAAATTAAATTTAATAATCCCAGTGCACATCTCAATTAGTACCCTGACATTTTTTGTAAGCCTTTTCCCAATCATGCTCCTTCTACCCAACACAATGATAACCAACCCAAATCATCTCATTCTCATGAGGCACATACAATCAATGTTATTAATAATAAGCCCATTATTGAAGAGACCATTACCTCAATCACCCAAATGGAAGTAGTAAACTCACCCCTTAGTCTTTTGGATACTTAAATGGCATAATTAACCACCCTTCTCTCTTCACTTAATGAGACATTAGCTTTATCTACCTCTCCTTTTATGGAAACACCAATAGAGAACCTTCACTAAAACCATTTCTTCTTCTTCCACTCCATCCATTTAGGTAGAAGAACTACCCTCCATTACTTTAAAAATCCAAACAAAGGAAGCCACTATATCCATTCCTTCACATGAGGATACCATACCTACCTACATTATCATACAACCATCCATTTCCTCTTTGGAAACCATTCCAAAAAAAGGGATTACCTCATCTACCCAAATACCAATTTGAAACCTTACCTCAAAGACAACAATGAATGATCCATTTCTTCTTCTTCACCTAAGGGCTTAATCTTTGAATCCAATGACTAAAGAACTAAACCCATCTACATGACCTTTACTAGGCTAGTCCAAAGTCTAGAGTTTACTTTTAAACTTAACTTTGACAGAGCCACCTTTTGGCATCATCTTGGACTCCATTAGAAAAACAAATCTAAATCTTAAACCTCCCTTGAATCCACCCTTAAAACCATTATTACCTCTTCACTAGCTACCTCTTCTAAAACCATAAGTGAATCATCCCAACAACCTCCTTATAACATTTCCAAATCACCTTATGCATCTCTTACCAAACTATTCAAGAATCTAAGAATCCTTCCCACACCTAGCCACACTCACCCCTCTTTAAAGTTGGATTTATCACCATCTATTCCACCAAATAAGTCCTTAGCCAAACCAAATAATAAGTTAGAGTTACCCAAACCTCCACCTCAAACTAGACCGATACCACCTCCTTCCCACTTATATTCCATCTTAGGACCCCTTCCTTCTACCATCCCAATTACATATTGTTCCTCTAAGAATCCATCCACCTTTTGTGCACCTATACCCATTGGATCATCTAGTTCTCCATCATTTTTTACTAACCTATCTACCATTACTTTCCTACTTATAGTTAAACCCTCATTATCCAAGTCTCCCACTTTCCAATCATCTACCCCTAAATCAAACATAATTAAGCAATCCCTACCACCAACCAAAACAATTCCACCACCTACAACTTATAAGGTGAAAGTTTCTTCTAAAAAATCTCCCCTCCCTAGAACTATAAACCCTTCACCTCCAACACCTTTGATTGAATCCTACTCAACCATCTTACAAAGGTTATTGTAAACTTATTTCATTATCTTACCACCTATCAAACCATTCCATCCTTCCAATACCAAACCCTCCTATTTTAATGATAAATTGATCTATACATATCATAAGGCACCATGACATGACATAGATAATGACAATGCTCTCCAAGAACTTGTTCATATCCTATATGATGAGGATGATCTGTTATGAGATGAACCCTTCTTACCCCCATTACCAATCTTACCATCAACCCAACCTACCCGACCTTTACCTACTCTCCCACTCCTACCCAAGGATGAGTAGGAGGAACTAAATGAAGCATAAAACCCAACAAACCCTCTCATCCAAACTACTCATGTGGCTATGTGATCCCAGGCGTAATATAAAGATAAGGGAAAAGACAAAGCATCCATTCCATGGACTTACCCTTCAACCCCTTAACCTTTCAACCAAAACCAAACACCTACACCTTCACCTATGTGACCACCAAATCCATCTAATGTATCATGTTAAAACAACTTCACTAGACACCACTGAAAATGAGACTTTATGAACTAGTTAACACTTTGCCCCACTATCACTAGGAATTGATAGAGGCTTTGTAATCTATAGAGGTTCAAACAGATGATCCTCAACCTATTACACCCTTTGTTGGAGCCCTTAAAATCTTCACCCACATCGCCTTTTAGGATTTTGAAATACCTCCAACTCATCCCAAGGATTTTGATCCTCTCCTCTTCATCACAACATACAACAATCACACACACATCAAAAGGGTTACGATTGATGGAGGAGCTAGCATCAACATTATCTACTCCCATGCATATGACCAAATTTATTTTCCCAAGAGCATCATGTCAAAAATTACATGAATCCTTCATTCATTTAATGATACCATGGACACTACCTTAGGGACCATTATCCTCCATATCTACTTGGGGCCTCATACCTTTACTAAACTATTTAGTGTTATAGAGACTAATTTCCAATATAATACGTTACTCAGATGCCCTTACATCCATGCTATGACTTGCATCCCTTCCACCTTACATAAATGTATGAGATTTGAGCATGAGGGACAAGTTATTACCATCAAAGCTGATCCTAGTCCATTTACCTCTTGCAATATGATATACCATCATAATTATTTATTTATTCCTCTTTCATCTCCCTTGCAACCAAATTGTAGAAAAATCACCCCATTAAACATAACTAAAAACACTCCTACTCACAAAAATGATGAAGCATCAACTAGCTCATCTATCCCTTTATCCAAAATTTTGGTTGATGATACCTTGTAATATACATTTCAATGACTCTCTCTTGGGTAATATCATCATTTATCCTTAGATGATTTACCTACTCTAGAAGACCATGGTAACCTCAAATATGACCCTTCCTACAATCCCAACATCAAAACCATTATCCCTCTTAGGATATCTAATAATCAAAAAAAATTCATCTATATGGGACTTGATAAACCACTTATCACTCCCACCACTACCCTATTCATCTGACCATTCACTAAATTTTTTTCTTACCTAAACAAACAAACCTTTGCCAAAGCTTATCTTTACTGATGCACTTGGAAGGGGTTTGATCTTGGCATCTATGAATAGGGAACTCATGAACTACCCATAATCAAAACTCAAAAACCTCATGAGTTCTTTGGCCTTGGATTTATACCACTAGAAGAACCCAAATCACCAAAACCCATTTCCATAATCGATGAATAACTTCCATCGTCACCAACCCTATCTCCCTCCAAATCTAAGAACTTTGATATCATACCATTTGACTTTTTATTGATTAATAATATTATTTGAGGCCCCCTAACCTATCAAAATGATGACCAAACTTAAACCCTTCCTCTCATCCATCCTAAAATTATTTAACATGATTCTCTTACCATCAACACCATCCAATTTTATGATGATAAATCCATTTTCACCTACATTAATGTGGGGGATTCCTTTGTTCATAAATTCCTTCCTCCTGTGAATCAAACTATTCTAAATGAATCCACTATTGATTTCAACTTGGTACCTAGGATAACCCCTATATCATCAAAATCATGCAATCTTTAAATTCCATGGAGCAACAAGATTACCCTTCTTTCCTTTGAGACTAAAACATAGGATTTGCTTGGTCCTATCAGGTTATTCCTAAAACTAACCCTTTTACCACCCTCCATAACATTATTACACATCCTGAGGCTAAACCAATTTATCAAAAGCTTTATAGTATGCATATTTACATATCCCTTCTTGTCAAAGAAGAGATTTAGTGAATCTTATCTATCAACTTCATTAAACCCATTAACTATCCTTAATGGGTTTCTAACATCATTCCCATAACCAAACCCATAGGGTGCCTTCACCTTTGTATCAATTTTTGTGACCTCAATCTCACTTTCCCAAAAGATGATGTTCCTTTACCAATCATCAACAAACTTGTTGATCTTACAGTCAACCATGAAATGTTATCTCTCATGCATGGTTTTTTGGGTTATAATCAGATCTTGATTACCCCCAAAAAATAACTTAAAACTTATTTTATTAACCCATAAGAAACCTTCTATTATAGGGTAATGCCATTTGGACTAAATAATGTTGGAATAACCTATCAGTGGGTCATGACCTATATCTTTCATGATCACATCCATAAAATTGTAGAGGACTATGTGGACAATCTCCTTGGGAAATCCAAACACCACAGGGATCACCTGGTTATTCTTCCAATCATATTTGATTAACTAATCCATTATCATGTTAGGATAAATCCCAAAAAGTGAGTTTTTGGGGTAATATTGGGAAATATTCTTATTTTTATTGTCTCTCTCTATGGATTTATAATCAACCCCACCAAAGTTAGAGAAATCTTGGAGATGTCTCCTCCTACCAACCTTACACAACTCCATAGCCTATAGGGAAAAATTCAATCCATCCATCACTTCATTTCCTAGTTATTAGATGGATGTCAACTCTTCCACCACTTATTAAAGAAATAAACCTATTTTAAGTGGAAAAATGAATGTCAACAAGAATTTAATTCAATCAAAGAGTATCTTCTTTCTCTACTTGTCTTCATCCCTCCTAAGGAAGACCAAACCTTTTACCTATATATATCCACTATAAACCATTCCCTAGGGGAAATTATCACACATCATGATGAAAAAAATAAAGAACAAGCCATCTATTACATTAGTCACACCTTATTAAATATGAGACTCAATATGCCCATCCTAATAAACCATACCTCACCTTAGTTTTGTTAGCCTCCAAACTCTGTCACTATATTGTTAATCATAAAACATATGCCATCACCAACACTGACCCCCTCAAGTATATGAACTCCAAGCCATACCAAAACTAATGTATGCCTAAGTAACTCATGCTTCGAGATGATTTCAACCTTGATTTCCTTCCACAATAATCAATTAAAGGATAAGCTAGTGATAATAAATTAGCTAAAGATCCTCTAACAGACAATCAAATTCTTCCTCTTTACTTTCTAGATGAGTCTATTTCAACTCTTTCTCAAGAAGAACCTGCCTACCAAATGACCATTTTTTTTATGGATCTAAATTCCAAAATGGTGGGGGTGTAAAATTTATTCTCATTCAACTTAATGGTGAAAATCTTCCCATTTATTTTAAAATTGACTTCGAATGCACCACCAACATAGCCTAATATGAAGCCCTAGTCATAGGTCTCCAAACTGCTCTAGATTTGGGAGTCAAAATAATTAGTGTCTTTGGCGACACCCAATTTGTCATCAATCAAGTTAATGGATTTTATCAATGTAAAAATAATGTATTCCTAAAGTACAAAAAAATTATGGATGTACTCTTAGAATCTTTTGATCATTACACTATCTGATTGGTTCCTTGATCTACTAATAAATTCATAGATACAATGGCCTCCCTTGCTTCACAAATTCCATCTCAACCTACCAAATATAAGTTATTTGTCACCATCCATAATTTTATCACACCATCATATATCAATTATAATCTTCTTACCATTGTAATGTGGAAACATATCCTTCTAACATTTGGTATGACCAAACTTTCAATTACCCTAACCTTGGCATTATTCCTCCAAACCTTTCAAATAATGGACAAAGAGATTTTGTTCTAGGTACCTCTCATTACACCATACTAGGGGGAATCCTTTAAAAACATAGATTTAATGGAATCATTTTCTATTTTTTGTGTAGCCATGAAGCTTCCCATGATATCAAAGAAACGCATGATGGAATCTATGGGGGATGCTTTAGTGACCTAGTCATCACTAACAATATTATTTACCTTTGCTATTATTGGCCCTCCATTAACCAATATTGTTGTGATTATGTAAATAAGTGTGTAAAGTGTTAATAACATGTTAACTTACATCATGTACCTCCCCATGGCCTCCAAGTATGTATAAATTATTAGCCCTTCTCACTATGGGGTATTGACCTTATTGGGGAAATCAATCCCCATTCTTCATAATGACACCAATATATCATTACCACCATAGAATATTTAACTAAATGGGTGGAGACCATCCCTCTTATCTCAATCAAAGCCCAAGACATTATTGACTTCATCAATCACCATATCATCTTTCACTTTGGTATTCCTTATAAGATCATCACTAATAATGATATTTTTTTTTTAAACCAAAAAGTCCAAGGTTTATATGATTATTTTGGCATCAAGTTAAGATTTTCCTCATCTTATCATCTATAAGCCAATGGACAAGTGGAAGCCTCTAACAAAAATCTCATCAAAATGTTAACCAAAGTAATTAGTGTTTTAGGTTGGGATTGTCACTTGCACATTCATTTTACTTTATGGGCCTATCACACTAGCATTTGAACCTTTATAGGTGATATCCCTTTCTCTCTCATCTTTGGTGCATAGGCTGTCTTACCTCTCAAATTCCAAATTCCATCTCTTCATATATCCTTTCACTAAATCCTTTCTGAGAGAGACTATCATCAAGAATGTCTCTCTCATCTTGAACTTCTTGATGAACTTCACCTTGCATCACTTAATCATCTTCATGTATATCAACAATGAATCAAGAGTACATATAAAAACACCTAAAAGAGTAAGAGTTCAACATTAGAGACCTCTTCCTTAAGGAAAACCTACATGTAACTAATATGGAGAAAAGAAAAAAGGGTAAGTTTGCTTTTAATTGGCTTAGACCCTATATCATAACCCATAAGTATAGATCAATAGCTTATCATTTATTCTCCCTTGAAGGAAAACTAGAAACTGAGCCTCTCAATACTCTCAATGCTTTGTATTTGTATCCTTTTTATTTTTGAAATAAGGATCAAAATCACCTTTGTGTCTAGCTTAAGCTCATTCTTTGGTTTATAATATTTTTACCTCCTTTCACCTACCTATCCCTAATCTCCTTAGAGACAATAGGTTAATACATAATAACCATGTGATTATCCATCATAGTTATAGCCTAATCCTAAGCATGGGTACCACAACTCTACCCATGGTGTGGTTCTCATGGATACTTACAATCTCTAATCAGATGGAATCCCATCATCAATTATCTCTCAAACCACTTTCCCCATCTATCAATAACCTTTTGTGTAAAGTTTTACCTCTATAAAGGTAAAATTTTAAGATTAAATAGACTTTTCCATGTCTAACCTATCACTCAAAATTGAAAAATTGGGATACCAATATATCATTTGGGTCCATATATCTAGTATTATGAACTTCTCCCTTGAAGTACAACTACCCAACACTTAAAACTTGCTTAAAAATAGACTGCTCCCTTAAAGCATAACTATAAAAATTTAATTCTAGACCACTCCCTTAAAGGATGGCTAAGAAATAATCATATAAAGCTTCTCGCATTGATCATCTTCAATATATTATTAAAATAACAAAAGAAACAAATAACCCTATGTCATAATCAAAGTAAGTAAGCCAAAATCAGCTCTTATAAGTGCCATTTGTAGACTTCATGCATCAATCAGTTTATGTATTATCCTTGTACACTACAATCATCTCTTATATATAGAATTTATAGATTTCATGCATTGATCAGTCTATATCTCATATGAAGGCTTAAAATTTTGTATTTCCATTATTTGGTCATGTATAGAAGCGACAAGATAACCCACATCAGGTTACCTTTTCACACATTTAGCATTCAACTATCTACCTATCACCTCCCTTCCCTTCAATCCCTCTTTGAAATCAAGGAACTATAATCTTACTTGACATAAAGTGATCAAGATACCCCCTTTTCTCAATCAAAGCATGTTCATGCGAAGCATTCGATAGGGTTATGTTCACTAGGTCAATCCAACTATGTTTTCTTACTGTTAGGACTTTTCCAACCTAAAACATCATGCCTTTTATTTTCCCTCCATTAGTTCATATGGATGTATGTCTCATAAATCTTATCTCTTTCTCATATTTATTTTTTTACCTACACATACTTTATTTACTTTCATTATTTATTCATATCATGTATCCTGTTCAAACATGCAACCATTATTATCATCAATGAAATTATAACATTATGAACCATGAAAAAAAAATATAAACCATATCCTACCCATAAATAAAAAATCAAAAATGATAATCACAACATACTGTTATAACATCATAACAACATATTATCCTCATCACATATCATCCTATAATAAATCCAAAATATCATCCTATCTATGAATATTATATCCTCATCCAATCTATAAACCACATTGTCATAATCATCTCATAAACAACACCATAAAAAATTTTCTATCAAATATTCGTGATCATGTTCAAACTAAACTAAATAACAATAACCATCTTACTCAAAAACATGTTATCAACCACATCATCATATAAATAAATAGTTATCATTATCAATCATATCCATCATCAAATACCTAAAATAAAGAGTCAATAGTAAACCTATGCCTAAAGCATCATATATGTCATCCATAATCCATAAACATAACCACATCATGATCCTAAACTACATCTATATCATCATCATCATCATAACATGTCAACACATAATAAATTAAACATCATCAACATCAAAACACCATCATCATGTCATCTATCAACCTGTCATCCATGTAATCAAATGTCAACAATATCATAATCAACATATAATAATTATATACATCAATAAGAAAATACATGAAATAATGTATCCATGTCTCTCTCACTCATATACATCTCATGTAATTGACATGCAAGATGGTATCAAAATCAAAAACATATGATATATAAGGCCATATATCAAGCCCTTGGGGCACCACTACCGATTGGCCCACCTACCCCCTACTACTAGTTACATCTACACCTATACTTACACTGCCATCTGGTGGTGTTTCCCTTAAATTACCTACCTACCCTACTATCAAGTCCCATTATCCTAGAGTATCTATAGATGGACCACCTACTAGGCTAGCATTTTACTCTCTATATCTCATCTCCAAAGGTAACTATGCTATCACTATCACCTCATAATATCTCAGCTCCTCAATGGTGACTAAGTATAATGTCCTCAAAACTATGTCAGGGGATCCTCCTTGTACTACTACAACCACTCCTACCATCTATCTCAATAAATCTCTCTCTTGAATCACTAATCTAAGAGAGATCCTCACCTGATACTGTTCACCAGTCACTATAACAACCTGCCCTTGTAAGGTGACAATTTGTGCTTATAAACTAGCCACTTATTCCTAATTTAGAGAGGATTAAAAAGTAAGTTAGTCATGCATTAGTCCATAAATAATGAAACATGCATAAAAAAATAACTAACCAAGCATGTCTATTCCTATGGGAATTATAAAGGATAGAAAGAAAAAATGAAACAAGCAACACCATATTACCTTCCTAATTGGATTCACCATACCCATGTGGCTCAAAAGCATGTTCTCCCTTGATCAAGCATCCTTGTCTTTGTCAACAATGGTGGTAAGCTCCTCAAATTATTCAAGAACACTCCATAAAACCTAAGATCATGATTCCAAATCACTAATCTAGCCTATCAATGAAGCTTGCAATAAAAATCTATGATCAAATGCAAAGCCTTGTGAAAATAATTTGACATTATAACTTTGCAATATTCAAGCTTAAAATTCATGTCCATGGCCTTTCTATTTATATATTTTTGAGATTGGTCATGATAAATAATGACTGTCCATCTCAAGATTGAGATGTGTGGCCATGAATAATCCTAATTTGTGGAATTAAATCCATAATTGCCTTCATCATAACCTTGGAAGAAGGGGCATTAAAGAGGCATGGGATGCATTAACTAGGTATGGGTGACCCATAATCCTGATATTTGTGGCATTTATGGCCTAGGGATGTCTTCCCAAGAAATGATGTCACCGGATGATGTAGTTAATAGGAATCAATTTTCAAAAATAAATATTCAACAACTCTCATGGAAAATCCACTTAAGCTCTTGATTTGGATTAATTAGCCTTAAACAAGGCTAATCAACATTTGTGCAAATATTTGAAAATTGGCCCTCAATTAATCAAAATGGTCACAAAGTCATATTACTGAGATGTAATTTGACTTGAGAAGAATTAGAAGGTGACGTTAGATGAGTTAGATCCATATTTCCATTTAAGATGTTTCTAACACAAAATAACAAAGGTATGTGGTGTGTACCAATGAATTTAGGAGAAAAGAGTGATCCAAAGCATAAAATGCAAAATTGTCATTTTGATTTGAAATGCATTGATCAAAGTTAGCTGACCCATAAATTGTATTTCCCCATTTAGGGATACTTTAACCTAAATTGGCACTTGTAAATGACAATTTTGAACCATTTAGCACATTTTATGGATTTTGATCTAAAATGTGCATTTGAGTGTAATTCGAGTAAGATGGACAATTTCAACAAAAATGATGTTAAAAATTAGATGTCTACATTTTAGCCCTATTTGAGAAGGTGTAGCGAGATATTTATGTGAAGAAACATCTTTTAAAATAAAATATTACTCAAGAATAAATTGGTACAGATGCATGATGCCCCCTTGAGAGGACAACTAAGATGAAAGAGAAGGATGGACTCTCAAAAATAGAGAAAAAATGAGAGATCAACCCATGGAATAAATCACATCCAGATGAGGTAATGCTTGCACACGTGATTACCATAAATGATAAAAATATAATGAGAGGTATAATAGGCCCCATAGATAGGGGAATGGGAAAGATATAATCCATAAATGTAAGGGACACACTGTAAATGTACCTAATTTGAGAGTACAAACTACGCACTTACAACATTGATCAATCTTGAGATAAGTTGCACACTAATATATTTCCATCATGGGATTTTATTTAGAGAGCTTGGAATTAGAGGAAAAGGGAGAATGTTGTACTTTAAGAAGGAAAGCACCACTAGAATAGGGTCTCCAAAGAGAAGATAATAATAAGTACTCTAGTAGAGCAAATGTGATCATGATAAAATAGTTTTACCCTAGTATGGAAAATTTTGATCATTGATAAAGAATAAAGAATGATTTTCCCCTGTAGAGCTGATTTAATTTAGACATAGTTTAGATGTTGGGCCCTAGCATGGGTAATTGGAAAGAAAAAATATCTCAAGGATATAGGTAAAAAGATAGGTTAAAGTAATTGGGCATAAACATACATGCGATGATGTAAAGGGTTAGAAAGCCATATAAAACCAAGAATATAAGAATGCACAAAGTGATGTGAGAGATGAAAAGAAGAATGGAGATAGCCAGGCTAACCTCAATAGAAATTGAGCACTACCTCCATAATTCCATGGACTCATGTTCCAACATGAACTTTGGGCCAATGTAGTTCACCCAAGTTTGGAAGAGAATGGAATGAGGAATGATGAAAAATGAACAAAAATTGATTAGACTTATAATGTATGCAAAGAGATGCACATATAAGCATAGATAAAGAATCTGGAAATACATGCTACCTAGAAGCCTAATTCCAAATAATGAGCCTATGTTTTGCAAAGTGTTCTTGAGAATCATTCATTGGAGTTGATGTCGACATTAAGACTTTGAGACCTGAGCACAAAGTGCTTGTTATAACAAAAGAGATTAGGCATCATAAGTATGAATAACTTAGAATGATATAAGATTCCAATTTTGCTAAGCTAATTCAAAAGTGAATATCTATAATGAAGGATAATTGTAAAAATAATGACCAAAACTAGAGTTATAATGATTTACATTTAAACAAAAAAGCAAAGACAAAGAAAAAGATAAACATAAATGAACCTAAATTGAAATTAAAATATGATCTTAAGTAGGAAAAAAATGTTTTAAAAGTAAAAGGCAAGAATTTATTAATGACATGAGACCAAGATATGAATAATCAAGATCCATGTAGACCATCAAGGCATTCTTGAACACAAAAGAGAAAAGCAAAATCAAATAGAAAAAACAAGACACCAACAATAATCAAACAAAAAATGGCCCAAGAATAATGTAATAACATAGGATGAAGATATAAATAATTGAGATCCATGTGAATCATTAAGATGTTCTAAAAAACAAAAAAGATAAGCAAAAACAATCAAGGAAACATAAGATCAAGATGAGACAAGAAGTAATAAAAAAAAAGGAGAAGAAATAAAAGGAGAGGTTCAAAAGCATAACAAAACATGGAGAAAACTCAAATAAACACACATAAATAAAAACCAAATTAGTGTAGTTTAAGGACAAATGTTCATGTATATGTGGTAGAGGTGTTACTTTCCACCACATCATAACAAAGATTAATGATATGACAATTGTTCCCTAATTAAAGAGGAACAATTCCAAAAGAAATGGGGGAAGAGAAGAAAAGGAAGGGGTTGGCTGAGTTGATTTCATATGTATAATACAAGTGGATGCTACCTACATAGGTCTATGGATGCATGTTCCTACATGAAATTCAAGCCAAATGTAGTTTTCCCAAGAAATGGGATAAAAGAAAAATGATGATCAGACCAGCATGATTAATTATATAGAAGAAATGGAAAATATGAAAAACAAACAAGAAGGGTCTGGAAAATAAGAAGCTGATGAGATGAGAAAGAATGATCTTGAAAAATGGTAAGTGCATGGGATAAGATTAAATGAACTAGTGTTTTTGTGCTTGAAAAATGACAAGAGCATTCAAACTTAATAGTTGCTCACAAAATAATGAGAGAATGGGATGTTAGAATGGGAATGTAAAAAAGTATAGAAGTGTAAGACAATGCTTTTATTTTTTTTTGGATCATGTTTTGATTTTTTTGGTATTTTCAAAGTATTTATAATGTTTTTAGTGTTTTTGGGATAAAATATGCACAAGGTGGGATGATCTAGTATAGGAGATGCACATATTAAGAGTAGAGTTTTCAATAAGATATATAGGCTAGCTACAATGGCCCATGCTCACAAATCAGTGAGAGTGAGGTTCTTGATAAAACAATAAAGAGCAGCAAATACTTGAATTGAGAACATGTGACTGTTCACTTATTTGAAACTGTGTAAGACTATCTTGATTGAACTACTTTGTAGAACTGTTACTGAATATGTTCATAATGTTCACAAGACATAATCGAGATCATAATCAGTCAAGGGACAAAAAGTGTTCAATCTTATAACATGTCCTAGAAAAAATAAATAATATGCTTCTTGAAGAGAGAAATGTATGAAGGGATAAAGAATGTGTTCAGAGTGCCAAGGATTTAAAGACTTTACTACCAAGATTCATGAAAAGTGGACTAGGGTAGTGTAAAATGTGTTTAAGGTAAGATAGAATGGTGGGATAAAATTACAATATCATAAGTTGCCCCCAAATCATGGGTCTTATAGACAATGGTTCAAAGCTTCTCATGTGTAGAAACTCTTAAGGTGTATGATGTTCATGGGATCTAAAATTTCTTCACCTTGAGGTTTAGCCAATCAATATGCTCCTGATCCATAGTTTGTTGTGATAATATATGGTCCTAATGAATTAGGCTAAAACTTACCTTTCTATTTGGGGTTCAACATTCATGTTCTTCTGGTTCTCTTTCAAAACTAAGTCACCAATCTCATATTTTCAAGGAAGAATGAGTTTTTTGTAGCTTCTCTAAAATCTATTATGATAGGCCTACAAGTTTTCTAGGGCAACCAAACACTTACCATTAAGAAGCTCCAGTTCATGTAGTCGTGAGGCTTTATAGTCTTCATTATCTTCAATGTGCTCTAGTGATATTATTAATGATGGGATCTCAATCTTGATCAAGATGATAGCTTCAGTGCTAAAAATAAGGAATTATGGAGTAGCTTCAATTGGGGTGTGATGATTGGTTCTATAAGCCCAAAGGGTAGGAAAGAGTTGCAAGTGATAATTATGGCCATCATCATTGAAAATCTTTTCTAGGATCAATAAAATAGTTTTATTTGACACCTCAGCTTATCCATTGCCTTACGGGTTATATGGAGTGGATTTATTGTGCTTGATCTTGAATTTTTCAAAAAGATATTTCACATCTTGGTTTGTAAAGGATCCACCATTATCAAATATAATATTGGGTAGGATGCCATATCAATAGATGTTATGGCAATGAATGAATTTGGATATTTATTTCCTAGTAACATAAGTGTGAGGAATGGCCTCAATCCACTTACTAAAGTACTTAGTTGTACTCAAAATGTGATTATGGTCATCTAAAGATGTTGGGTTAATTTTTGCAATGAGATCGAGACCCCATGTTGAGAATGACCATGGTGTTATAATCAGATGCAATGGTAAGGAAGGTGCATGTATCAAGTTGTCATATTACTGATAAGGAACACACTTATTTACATAATTACAAGCATCTATCTCCATTTTGGGTCAATAATATCCTATTATGATAAGTTTCTTTGCTAGGACTATACCATTGGTATGGGCCCCATACATTCTTTCATGAATCTCGTTTAGTACCAGCTTGGATTCTCCTAAAGATAAAAATTGAAGAATCATTCCATCATAGCCTTTTTGATAAGGCATGTTTCCAAGGAGGATATAACATGTTAAGTGATGAAGGAATAGTTTTTATTGGTTTTTAGAAACATTGAATAGAAATAAATGACTATGGAAATAGTTATAAAAATATTGGTAGCATGGTAGCTCAGGTGAGGGATTAGCATCAGAAATGATGCATATCCTATCTAAATCTAATAGAATATGTGCTAGGTAAAGAATATTTTTAATCAAGAACTAATAATATTTAACACTATCATGCATGTGAATAATGGAACCAGTTGTTACCATGGCATCAATAGATCTATTATTGACTCATAAAACATTCTCAAACTGTAGATATTTAAAATGTGTTTTGAGGTCATCAACAATTTGCTTATAAAGAACAATCTTATCATCTCTTGTTTACTACCAATGCCTCATATTCAACCATATTATTTGTATGCTAAAATTGTATATCTAATGCTTTGGGGATCAAATCTACCTATGGCATGATCAACATTATGCCTAATCTAGACCCTTGAGATGTGAAGGATCCATCAAAATATAGTATCCACTATTCAATTTCTTATGTTTCTTATTCTATCATCATGATAGAATCATCTAGAAGGTCAAATTTTAGAGTTTGAGTGGCCATAATAGGAGCTTCTACAAGTTGGTCTATAAGAACCTGTCCTTTCATTGCCTTTTGATTTTGGTAATCAATATCAAAATCACTGAGAAGCTTAATCCATTTAGCCATGCATCCTTGAAGAGCTACTTTAGATGAGAGGAACTTGAGAGGATCTAGCTTGGTGATAATAATAGTTTTATTATTTAGCATATAATGTCACAATTTCTTAGTAATGAACACCATAGCTAAACATGCCTTCTTAATAGGCATATAATTATGTTCATTGGATATCAATGTGTATCTTAAATAATAAACAAAATGTTCCTTACCATGATCATCATGCTAAGCCAAAAGTGCCCCCAGTGCATGTTCTATGGCTAATATATAAAGTAGTGGATTTCCTTATGTTGGAGATCATAAGATTGGTATATTGGCCATGTATGTTTTAAGCTTTGAAAATTCTATCTGACAATATTCATCCTGCTAGAATGTTACCCCTTTCTTTAAGAGATGGGTAAATGGGTGGCACTTATCTAACAATTTAGAAATGAATTTACATATAGATTGGATCTTACCATGTATACCTCAAAACTATTTAAGATTATTTGGTGGAGGAATTTCTATAATAGCATTGACCTTTGTAGGGTCGACTTTGATCCCTTATTGTGATATAATAAACCCTATCAATTTTCTTGATATGACCCCAAAGAAACATTTATTAGGATTCAAGCGGAATTTATATGTATGAAGCCTCTCAAATATTCTTCATAGAATGTCAGGGTGTCTGGATCTTGTCCTTGACTTTGCTAGTATATCATCAACATAGTCCTCAATAATGTCATGCATCATGTCATGGAAGATGATAGTCATTGCATGCTTATATGTGGTTCTACTATTCTTCAAACCAAATGGCATGTCTTGGTAATAGAATGTCCCCCATGGATTATTGAATGTGGTCTTATGCTAATATTTAGGGGATATCTTGATTTGATTATAGCCAAAAAATCCATCCATTAAGGATAGCATCTCATATCTAGCAGTTGAGTTGATAATCATGTCGATGTTGGGTAGAGAAAAATCATCTTTGGGGCATGCTTTGTTGATATCATGAAAATTAGTACAAACACATATGCCTAGGGTCTTTTTACTTACTGTAACTATGTTATAAATCCATTCAGAGTAGTCTAGTGGTCTTATAAAATTGGCTCCTAACAAATTTTCTAACTCAGACTTAACCAAAAAGGTGATGCATGGATGTAACTTTCATAACTTTTACTTGACTGGTTTAGCATCAAGTTGAGCAACAAGATAATATAAAACTAAGTTTGGGTTTAATCCTAGCCTATTAGATTATTCCCATGCAAATATGTCTATAAAATCCTTAAGAATGGATATTAAATGTTCATTTTCTACTTCAGTAAGGGAAGTTGCAAGATAAACAATTTTAGGATCCTCATGGGTTCCCAAATTCACTTTTGTTTTACACTCCATAAGGAGTGTGGATCTATCTTCTAGAATTATATGAAATGTATGATTGTTTTCCTCTACTACATCTTCTTGTTTTTCTTTCCAAAGAGCTGGATAACATGAAGAATTAGAATCTACCTTCTCAGGTAAAGGCCAATTGGCAAAAACCTCTAGAAACTCAAGAGTAAGATGCTCAAATATTTGATGTTATTCTAAAGAGATGATTGTAATAGCTATGGAACATGGGATAGATGGACTTTATATGTCTTGAGGGGATGAAAACACTTTCCCCCTAGGAGTGCTTGAAATAGGTTTCTACTCAAAGGCTTGTCTTTTTTTTTTACTTTTTCCCTGATCAAAAAGTGCCTCAAAGAGGCTTTTACTTGAAGATATCGATGTTTATTCTTTATTATGACCAATAAATTTTACCTTCTCTCTAAAGTATGAAGAATAATTTAATGAAAAATCAAAACCCTACTTATGATCACTAATGGGGAATGCATCTCATAGGCCCATGTATTCTGTAATTGATTCTTCATTTTGAAACTCATTGAGGCATATGATCAAATTTTTCTAATCCCAATCTATGAGTTTAGAATGGAAAAGGCAAAGGTTATAGTGAGGGTTTGATTTAGGATGGGAAACACCAATGGTAAGGATATAATGTCTGACATCAGGAAGGGAAGCAAAACTAGGATGGGTTTTTGCTTCAAGACAGGAAGCTCTAATAGGACATAGTTTTTCTTTAGGATGGGAAGCTCTAATAGGTATTATGGTCAATGTGTAATTTGAATCAAACAAATCTAAATTAGTAAGCTCATTAAAAAGGATATAATGGGATGTTGTGTCAATGTTAGGAGTCTTATTACTAGTCACTTTAGGAGATTCACTACCAAATGTTATGAGGTCATTCTCTGGTGGTTGAAATCCAAGACCATGATTCCAATTGATGAATCTAGTTTATAAGGTGTTGTCCCCCAAAAATATCACTTATTTTTTGGACAACATTTGAACTATTTTGCTCCTACAGACCAAAATTGTCTCTTCCCTTTTCAAAATTTGTCTTGGGCATTCGAATTCCTCATTTTTCAAGATTCTCAAAAATCTACAAACTCTACAGGCTTAAATCTATGGACTCTATAGGCTTGAAATCTACAGACTCTATAGGAATAAAATCTATGGACTCTGCAAGAAAGGAGCAAGGTCTCAATAATTACATGATTTCAAAGTTAGTTTAATGACTAGGTTCAACTAGAAGAGTTCAACATCAAGGTTCAACATCAGTAGCAAGATTTCAACAGGTTCAATAGACTAATGGTTCAATAGGTTCAAAGGCTTCTACAATCAGGTTCAATCAAGGTTCAAGTTTCTGAGGCTTGAACCATTGAACCATTGAACCATTGAACCACTTTGATTCAAAGATTCAATAGGTTCAAGGTTTAATAGGTTCAACACATTTGTTTCAAATGAGGATCAAAAGGACTTAGCTAAATCAAAGGGAATGAACCATTGAACCATTGAACCAAAGTTGGTTCAATTCAATTGGTTCAAAAACACTTCAGTTCACTCAGTCAGTTAATCAAACAATTGATTGGCATGGTTCATCATCTTGGATCAAAGCTTGGTTCATCGGCATGGTTTAAAGCTTTGTTCATCGACTTGGTTTAAATCTTGGTTCAATGATTGGTTCAAAGGAGCGGTTCAATGCAAAAGTGGAAGAGAACCTCCCAAAGGACAAGTGCCCTTACGGATGGCACTTGGTCGACAAAAGCACCCTTTGGAAGGGTCATTTTCAAAAAAGCCACAAAGGTAAGTTATTTCAAAATTTAGACTAAGGTAAGAAATAATTCTTTCAGACTTTTGTCCAAAGGAATTCCTTTAGACAAAAAGTCTAAAGGAATTCAAGAAAGAAGCTATGGGAGGAAATCCTAAAGGAATTTACAAAGACAAAAGGCAAAGTGATCAAAACAATTCTATGGACTTTTTGTCCATGGTAAAATATTCGTGGACTTTTTGTCTGCGGGGAAATATCTGCAGACCTTTTGTCTAAGTGAAATGTCCATGGGAAATGTTCCAAAGGACTCCAAAGAAAAGGCCACTGAAGGACCCCAAAGGGTACATGCCCTTGTGGGGGACTCTTGGCTACCAACTTAAAGGACACTCCCCCAAAGCTGAAGGGTCACCTTCCCTTTGGGAGGATGAAAAACAAAGGACTTAGCGACCCACCAGAATAAAGAAGCCTGAAGGCCATCCAAAGACCACCCAAAGGGCAGATACCCTTACAGGGGGATCTTCTCAACCTAAAGTGGATCATTTCTTAAGGCCTGAAAGGTAGGTCCCCTTCGAGAAAGCTCAAATGACAAAATTGAAGGAATTATTGAGGAAAGTGATGTGCCTATAGACGTCAAAGTTACGACAATGAAATAGCTGTTGATCCTTGTAGTTTTAAATCTATGGACCTGAATGCATTCAAAGGCTTTGAGGCCAAGATGAATAGGAAGAAACTAAGGAATAAAGCATCAAATTGAATCAAGGACCTGATTCAATTAACCAGAAAGGCGAAATGATGAAGAAGGATCAGATCACTAGGTAGACATTGAAAAAGGCAAACTTTCAATAGTGTGACTTGTTTCTCTGCATTGAGAAAAGAAAATGGGTAGATTCCTTTAAATTATAGCCTATCTTATTAACAAAGTTCAATTCAACATGATGTGGTACTATTCCAAAGTCCATCTTGAAGAAGCTATATAAGGGACTTTCTTATTAGTGTAAAAGGATCTCTCTCTCTGACAATCAGAAATGAAACTCTGCCTAAATTGAAAGGCATTACTAAGACTTTGAGCTCAGATTGTTGATCATATTTTGTTATTAGAATAAGAAATCAAGTGAATTTTTAGACTTTGTGCTGTGATATATTTGTTGTTGGGGAAACTATTCTTATGTCTTTTTCCTTAATATATTTTTTGTTCCTTTAATTCAACAAGAAGAATTAGTGAAAGTAGTCAGGAAGGTGTTTTGAAGTCAATTGTGGAGAGACTTTGTGCCCCCATAATTGCCATTTGTGTGTTTTATTTTCATTTCTATGTAAACAACCTTAGGATGACTTTGTGCCCTCATTATCCTTCATATCTCACTCTTGGGCAATTTAGGTGGTGACTTTGTGCTACATCTCAATTTGCTGGTTACTACGTCCTTGGTTACATTTTGCAATTACTACCAGGAGTATTCTTGTGGTTTGTTGAATAGTACTTCTAAAAAAAGAGGAGTGCTTTTTGTCATTTCCCTTAAGCTTTTTCCTTTGATTTTCATGCATCATCTCTTAAGAAAGAGAGATGGATGGTTTATCCTACCCTTGAGTATTATTTTTTGTTTATATATATATATATATATATATATATATATATATATATATATGGAACCTCCCCTTGATGAGAGGAGAGATTATTCCCCTTTTGATGTGGTAAACCTACACATTTTTATGACCAATCTTCCTACTTTGGCTGATCAGACCTATTTTGTTTATCAGTACACTGATCGACAAAATATTCAACCAACAATTTTCGATGACTCCACTGGGGATATAACCCATTATCATTATAACCCTTATCCATTATAGACTCTAGAAACTCTATTTCATGTCTTACACATTATTCATTATAGCTTTACCATCTTCCTCCACCTCTGTTATTTTATCTGGTTTGTAAAACTAGAGTTGCTGGGAAAGAGTGCATAGTTTGAAGCCTCAAGCTGAAGCTGAGCTAGTCCTTTTTCATTTTTGTTCTATATTCTAGCCACTCCATCTAGATTTGTTATCCTTATTTTTGATAATTAAATCATGGTATTTTGAGGCCCCTAGGGTAACTCTTTTGGCCCACTCAACTTGACTCCACCTCTACATGAACTCCCACATAGTTCAAGAAAAAATTTCCCCAAATTCTTTGGTGATGGGATAGTTCACCCTAATGAACACATTGCAGCCTTCAGCATAGCCTGTGGTGTTATAGGAGTGGAATTTGAGGATGTGGTAGTCACGCTTTTTGTGGAGACATTACAAGGTGCTACTACAGACTAGTTCTACTATCTGTAAGCTGGATCAGTGACTGGCTAGGATACACTCAAAGCCAAGTTCAAAGCAAGGTCCAAGCCCACAAAAGATACACATGCCTTATTGGCCTAGCTCACTCAGATGAATAAAGAGCCTCATGAGCCTATGAGGGATTTTATTGCTAGGTTTAACAAGCTGAGGTACATAATTCCCATGGTCACCCAGATGACACCTCAGAACCTCAAATGATTCTTCATCAATTCACAACTGCCTAAAGTGACTTTTTTTATTGAGATGTGCTAGTCAAATAGATCTTGTTGTAGCTCAACTTTTGGCTACTAAGGTAGAAGATTATCTCATCTTAGCAAGGAAGATAAGAAGAGATCTAAACAAAAATAGACCCTCTTCATCTTTTGAATACTCACCCATAGTCACCACTGACCCAACGGTACAAAACCTGGCAAATGAATTGCTAGCCTTGAAAAGTCAAATGGCACAAGGTATGTCTTCTTCTCCTATATATAAAGACATACCAAGGAAGACATTCCCTAATCAACCATATCAAGGCAACACTTCTAGAAGTCAAGGGCAACCAAATCGTCTTCCTCCCCCATAGAGGAACCTTGCCCTTGAAGCACCTCCAACCAACTCAATAGTTAGATATCTAGAAATAGAGCATGTTTCCTATTTCCAATTTGAGTTCAAGCAAGAAAATGGTGTTGATCTCTTTAGGGAGGATCTAGAAGAATCAACTAGTGACTCCCACATTGGTTTCCTAAATTTCCAAGATGAACCCACAAGTGAAGGTGAAGTATTCGAAGGATCCTATGCAGTGTTTACTAGGTCTAAGAACCAATTATCCTAGTAGGATGACAAAGAGAAGATAGAAGAGTGACCCAAACCAATAATTTTAATTGTTGAGAAGAGAACCCCTCTTCCTTTTCAATCAAAGGACCCAGTGATTGCCAAAGAAGTAAGTACATCAAACATTTCTACACCTTCTACTTCAAATTTGTAGATCAGTCCTCACCTCCTAGAAACCAAAAGGATGAACTCCCATCATCTCTTCTAAGTCCATCTCAATCATTTTCCATGATTGATCATGTCATGAAATCCAAAATTTAGAAGACTAAGTTTGAATCCCTGCAAGTCAATCGTGAGTAATTAAACATTGGTGGAGAACCAAGTATGGACCTGTTTGAGGCAAAAATTGTGGTTACCCAAATGTCAACCCTTGTAGCTCAGATTCTATTTCAGCCTTCAAGTATGGGTAATTACTTCTTAACCACAGAAGATGCTCATGTCTTAGCTGATGAAATTACCATAGCTAAAAATCCAAGATTTGATCCAAACAAGGCATCAAAATAATTAGTAGGGCACAATACAAATCAAGAAGGATCTTACATCTCCAATGAAGAGAAATCTGATAAAAGAGTAGTTTTTGATGATGCTTGGATCTTGGAATCTGATGGTAGTAATTCTTCCATAGCTAGATACAGATCTTTGTTTCTCATATTGAAAACTACTTAGGGTGAAGAGGTCAAACTCCTTCACACTAAAGGAGATGTTGAGCTGATGGTTTGTCAGGAGTCTGATGCTGACAATCAAAGCATGCGCTATACTGAAACAATAGAATAACAAGTTATGATGGTGAACCATATTGTTGTATTCCAAAGTCATCAAAAGGAAATCTTCATAGGGAGAGTAAGGAGTTATGGTTTTCAATTTGAAGACCATGTCCTACCATGGAGAAAGAAGAAGAAAAGGCCAAGAAGAAGATGCAAAAAATTGGTTTCTTGGTGGAGAGCTCCTTTCACTCATCATCATTTCATGGGGCAAAATGGTTTCCCACTAGTTTACCAAGATAGCACACTATTTTCACTACCTCTCAAGAAGCAACATTTGAAACACTTCAACTCTTGAAGTATCAGATCATTACATCTATACATATGTATATTTATATAGTTTTTAATTCTATTTTGGTTTTTTGTTTTCATTTTTGATGCCTTCCATTTCTAGGTAACATGACTTTGTAGCCCAATGGTACACATGAAGACACTGGAGATTTTAGATTCTACTCCCTTCAATTCTTTTTTATAATTGATAGAAGTTCCCCAACTGGAGCTAGTTATTGTCCCCCAAAAATATCACTCATTTTTGGGACAACATTTGAACTATTTTGCTCCTACAGACCAAAATTGTCTCTTCCCTTTTCAAAATTTGTCTTAGGCATTCAAATTCCTCATTTTTCAAGCTTCTAAAAAATCTACAGACTCTATAGGCTTGAATATATGAACTCTACAGGCTTGAATCTATGGTCTCTACAGGCTTAAAATCTATAGACTCTACAAGAAGAAAATCTATAGACTCTATAGGCTTGAATCTATAGACTTTGCAAGAAGAAAATATATAGACTCTATAGGTCAAGTTTAATGGTCTTCATAGGTTGATTTATATGAACTCTATAGGAAAGGAGCAAGCTCTCAACACTTAGGTGATTTCAATGTTGGTTCAATGACTAGGTTCAACTAAAAGAGTTCAATGTCAAGGTTCAACATCAACAACAAGAGTTCAATAGGTTCAATGGACTAATGGTTCAATAGGTTCAAAGGATTATACAAGTAGGTTGAATCAAGGTTCAAGTTTCCATGGCTTGAACCATTGAACCACTTTGGTTCAAAGGTTTAATGGGTTCAAGGTTAAATAGGTTCAACGCATTTGTTTCAAATGAGGATCAAAAGGACTTAGCTAAATCAAAGGGAATGAACCATTGAACCATTGAGCCAAAGTTGGTTTAATTCTTTGGTTCACTTAGTCAAGTCATCAAATGGTTCATTGGCTTCGTTCAAAGCTTGGTTCAAAGCTTGGTTCATTGGCCTAGTTTAAAGCTTGGTTCATCAGCTTGGTTCAAAGCTTGGTTCAAAAGTTAGGTCAAAGGAGCAATTCAATGCAAAAGTTCAAGATAACCTCCTAAAGGACAAGTTGCCTTATGTAGGGCACTTGGTTTACAAAAGCACCCTTTGAAAGGGTCATTTTCAAAGAAGCCGCAAAGGTAAGTTCTTTTGGAATTTAGACTAAGGCAAGAAATAATTCTTTTAGACTTTTGTCCAAAGGAATTCCTTCAGACAAAAAGTCTAAAGGAATTCAAGAAAGAAGCTATGGGAGGAAAGCCTCAAGGAATTTCCAAAGACAAAAGGAAAAGCAATCAAAATAATTCTGTGGAATTTTTGTCTGTGGGAAAATATCCACGAACTTTTGTCTGTGGGGAAATATCTGTGGACTTTTTATCTATAAGAAATGCCCATGGGAAATGTTCTAAAGGACTCTAAAGAAAAGGCCACTGAAGGACCCCAAAGGGTAGGTGCCCTTGTGGGGGAATCTCCACTACCAACTTAAAGGAAACTCCCCAAACTTTGAAGGGTCACCTTCCCTTCAGGAGGATGTAAAACAAAGGACTTAGCGACCCACTAGAATAAAAAATCCCAAGGCCATCTGAAGACTGGGCGAAGGGTAGATACCCTTGTGGGGGGATCTTTTGGACCCAAAGCAGATCATTTCTTAAGGCTTAAAAGGTAGGTCCCCTCTAGGAAATCTCAAATGACAAAATAGAATGAATTACTAAGGAAAGTGACATGCTCACGGATGTCAAAGTTATGACAATGAAATAGCTGTTGATCCTTGTAGTTTTAAATCTACAGACCCAAATGCATTCAAAGGCTTTAAGGCCAAGATTAGTAAGAAGCAACTAAGGAACAAAGCATCAAATTGAATCAAGGACTCAATTTAATTAACCAGAAAAGGAGGAATGATGAAGAAGGATTAGATCACTAGGTGGACATTGAAAAAGGCAAACTTTCAATATTGTGACTTGTTTCTCTGCATTGAGAAAAGCAAATGGGTAGATTCCCCTAAATTCTAGCCTATCTTCTTAACAAAGTTCAATGCAACATGATGTGTTACTATTCCCAAGCCCATCTTGAAGAGGCTATATAAGGGACTTTCTTGTTAGTGTAAAAGGATCTCTTTCTCTCTGACAATCAGAAATGAAACTCTACCCAAATTGAAAGGCATTACTGGGACTTTGAGCTCAGATTGTTGATCATATTTTGTTATTGGAATAAGAAAGCAAGTGACTTTTTAGAATTTGTGTTGTGATATATTTATTTTTGGGGAAATTGTTCTTGTCTTTTTCCTTAATATATTTTTTGTTCCTTTAATTCAACAAGCAGAATTAGTGAAAGTAGTCAGGAAGGTGTCCTGAAGTCAACTATGCAGAGACTTTGTGCCCCCATAATTGCCTTTAGTGTGTTTTTTTTTTCATTTCTATGTAAAGGACCTTAGGATGACTTTGTTCCCTCATTGTCCTTCGTATCTCACTCTTGGGAAATTTAGGTGGAGACTTTGTGCTACATCTCAATTTTCTAGTTACTATGTCCTTGGTTACATTTTGCAATTACTACGAGGAGTATTCTTATGGTTTGTTGAATAGTACTTCTAAAACAAGAGGAGTGATTTTTATCATTTCCCCTAAGTTTTTTCCTTTGATTTTCATGCATCATCTCTGAAGAAAGAGAGATGGATGGTTTATCCTACCCTTGAGTATTATATTCTACATATATATATATATATATATATATGTATGTATATATGTATATATATATATGTATGTATATATAGAATATCTATAGGGAACCTCCCCTTGATGAGAGGAGAGTTAGTCCCCTTTTGATGTGGTAAACCTACACATTTGGATGACCAATCTTCCTACTTTGGCTGATCAGACCTATTTTGTTTATTAATACGTTGATTGACAAAATATTCAACCACCATAAGGGTTCTAAAATTCCTTGTGCCTATGAGCCAAGGTCTTTCCCTTTATAGTCAAGATAATCCATTATCCTATTAGGGATAGGATATTTTTTATTCTAAAAATAATCAGCAAGGCCTTTAGAATATAACCAATCTCCCATGGTAAAAGACTCTTGATCTTTCTTTGGTGAAATTGGAGGTAAAAAAACCACATGAGGTTTTGGTTTCTTCTTTTTTGGTTTCCAAATCTGATCGAGTCTATTATGAGTCTAGGAAGTTTTAGGCTTACCAAATGTTTTAGGGGATTTTGGTAATTTTGTAATATGGAGGATATCCTTTAGGTGGTACATGGAAATGCCTGTGTCTTTAATAATAACATGTTTGGCTAGAGGTGTAGGAAATGGATCAGTCAAAGTAGAGGCTAGATCACCAGGGTCTATATAATTATATGGAGGTGGATGAGAAATGATGGCTTTATTCTTCTTTTTAATGAATTTAGAACCTAGGCAATAGTTATAATTATGAAAATCTGCTTCAAGATGTTTGTAGGATTGATATTGCTACTGATCAGTGGGAATAGTAACCTCGATCCCATCATGGGGAAACTTAAGGCATTGGTGAAGAGTGGATGGAACTACTCGTACTTCATGGATCCAAGGATGACCAAGAAGTATGTTATAAGGAAGTTCAATATCCACAATATAAAATAATGTATGATGAGAAATAGACCCAACCATGACAAAAAACCAAATTGTACTAGATAAATCCTTATTAGCTTTGTCGTAAGCCTTGATTTTAATAGTTTTTGGCTAAATGTCATTATCAATGTAGCCCAATCATCACACCAATATAAGAGATGTGATGTTCAACCCTAAACCATTATCTATAAAAACCTGCTTGATCTTTTGATCCATAATGATTATCTCAATGTATAGTGGGTTATTATGGTTTGAGCCAAGGATGGACATGTCTTTTCGTGTGATTTGTCAAAATGAAGACAAGTGTCCAACTAGATTTTGAAACTGATCAAGGTTTATATCATCAGGCACAATAGACTCTTGTAAAAGTTTTTTGAAAATTGTTTTATGAACATTAGATATCTACAAGAGTTCTAATATGGAAATTTGTGTAAGGGTTTTATCTAATTGATCCATTAGACTATAAGGGATTTAAATTGTGGATTGAACTAGTTTAGTATTTATTTTGATAGTATTTGGCTTTAGAACCATTGGCAAAATGTTATCATTGGGTTTATGGAAAGAAGTAGGGAAAGGGCCCTAAATGGTAACTCATGGGTGTCTAGTTGTGACTGCAGAACCTAGATGTGGCAAGGATTTATTATAATTATAAGAGGGTGTCAAAGGGCCTTAGATGGTGACTCATGGATGACTAACTGTATTGTGATAATTTTGGGTCAATGAGGAGCCTTTATAAGAAATGTATTATTGTTCAAGATTATTAGCCCATGTAAATGGAGTAACAACATGATGATGCAAACTCAACATGAAATTACTAGGGGGAGAGGGTGTTGACCCTATAATTATGGGTCATGTGTTGTGAGGAACATTATATTATCCATGTGGCTTCATAGTAATAGTGGTAATGTGGATTGAAAAAATACATCCCACAGTTTTATTATAGTCATAAGGTACATTATTATAAGCCACATTATTAACGTGGGAATTATGAACCTGATTATGCTCATTATGATTTTGACATTGTTATTGGTTCTAATTCTACCTCTCTTCTTGATTTTGACAAGTTTGATTATTTCTTGGTGGTGGTGGATCATGTCGAGGAAAAAGGTCTTTATAGATTCCCATATCCTAATTTGTGTCCTGATTAGGGGCCAACATAATTTCTAGTTCACCACATTCAATAAAGTCCTCAATAATATGTTGAAATTGAATGCAATGATATGCACCATGAATAGCAACATGATGAAAGTTACACCATTCATTCTCTTTGTACCAATCTAGTTTTTGCTAATCTTGAAGAAATGGCCTTAATACTAGATATATAATTAAATTATGTGTAATGAGCTTTTGTAACACTATTTCAACTGATTCTCCTAAATTTATAAAGACTCTAAAATTGTTATGAAATGTCATTCATTTAGGTTGTCTCTACAAAGTTGGTAGTGTATTTGAGGGATTTAGTTATACATTTGGAGTAGGCATAGCCTATACCATTTACACATGTCTTGTTTCTATCACCCCATTTCCAACCATGTTCTTATTTTTGCTAAAGCCCTTAGGCTTATCCTACATAACTATTTGAGACAGTGATTTAGTTGGATTAGAGACTTATCCTTACAAAAAAATCTTAACAAGGCCTTTAGCAATAAGAGCCTTCTCAATCTACACTCCTTTGTCAATAATTTATTCAAATGAGTTAGCATAAGCTAATCATAGATTATGTGCAACTTTAAGATGCAAATTATATGCAAAGATATCAGCCAGCTATATGTCTAGCAAATTATGTTGAAAGTGTCCTACCAATGCTCTCCACCTTTGTATATATGCAACAAAACTTTAACCATCATATTGTTTGGATTTGTATAAGTTAACAACAATCAATTCATGTTCTATGTTATATGAGAAATGGTTAATAAACTTTTTTGATAAGTCATTTTAATCTATAATTGATCCATTGGGTAGTATAAGTATCCAATCAAGAGCTTATCATGTTAAACTTTTCAAAAATAGTCATAGTAAGTATTCGCTACTATAAGAAACCTCTTGACACAAGACAAAGAATGCTTGTATGTGTTTAGACGGATCTCCTTTCCCTTTGTATTTTTCAAATTTGGGTGCCTCAAAATGAGGTGGAAAGTAATACTTTCTCTACAACAAAAATTCTATTTAAAACCTTCACTAGTGATGTATTGGAATGGTACAACCAACTTCCCCAACATTCTATTTGGTAACTTGATGATTTAGTCAATCCTTTAGTGAAAGAGTTTCAATATAATGATATTCTTGAAAGTTTTCTTAGCCATTTCATTAATGCCAAGTAATCTCCTACCGAATTAGCTCATGATTTTATCAAAATATGAAAATCTCTAGCCCATAAAGCCAACCATAACATGGCTAAAGATAATTTGTTTAAACTATATAATTTCCTTAACTATTTTTCAATATAAGGTTCAAAATTTTGCTTCCCAAACACTTAATGAAGCTCTTGACCAAGCTAAACATTAAGACTTTCTCATAAATCACTTTGAACCTAATACTAAATTACTTAAAGGATATTTGTCAAATAGATATGGGCATATCTCATTGAATTTGTACTTTTTGACTCTATTATTCATCTCCAATCTTTGGACAATTTCCTTCATATAATTCCATTCTTACATGTTTAGTGCATTTAGGGATTGGATAAGATGTTGTTGGGGTGGAATGTGCCCCTAGTTTTTTTGATATTGGGGTGGAATGTGCCCCTAGTTTTTTTTCTATTGGGGTGGAATGTGCCCCTGGTTTTGTTGATATTGGTGTGGAATGTGCCCCTAGTTTTGTTGTTGTTAGGGTATAATGTGCCCCTAGTTTTGTTTCTATTGGGGTGGAATGTGCCCTTGGTTTTGTGTGGATATATAGGGAGCATATACCTTTTGATCCATGATTTGGTTCTAATTTGATTCTTGAGTTGAGAACATAGGCTAGTTATTCTTGGATTTTAAAACATTACCTAAATTTGGTTGTTTTGCACTTTGTTGATTTTGGAAATGTCTATGTTTATTTACCAATATTTGGGTTGGTTGAAAAGAACTAGCTAAATTATCTTGAGGGATTTCCTCAATTTGAACTAAATGTTTGGGTTTCTAAGTTTGTAAAGTAACAAGAGGTTCTTGATGATTGAAGAATGAATGTTCTATATCAAATGGAAAACTTTGTAAGGTCTCTTGTGACATTAACTATTCATTTAGATTGCCTTGATCCACTATGGTAATGCCGTCATCCAATATTTATTGCATAATTTCAACCACATTTCTTTGTTATTTCAAAGCGTTATTGTGAATTGAAGTTGCAACTAGGGTGTCAGTTAAGTCTGTGATAAGTTGATCTGCATATCATTGACTTATTATCTTGATCTTAGCTAAAAGATCTAGATTTGTGGGTTTTTAATCTATTTTTATTTCCTTTCATTTATTATAGGAATAAGCTATGACCATTTATACAAAATCTTTCTCTTTCCATTGTTGTTCTCCTTCTTTAACTAAGGTATGCAATTATTCAATAGGAAAATCAAAAGGTAGTCTAGCATCTAATTCTATCAATCTAAGAAGGGCTTCATCTTCATATTCTTGGATTTTATATCTATTGTAATCATCTTCATATCCTATTATTTTGGGTGTATCATCAAAAATAATGGGTTTATCTTGACCATCATAAAATTTCTCATCTTTATAACTAAGGCCATAAGAGGCCCCACTATGAGTGAACCATTGAGTCATGTCTAGAAAGAGTTGCTCTATGTGTTTAAGTAATATTTATACCAATGCTTGGAAACCAAATAAACTATGCTTTGGCTCTCTCTTAAACAAATAACCAAGGTACCAATGAGACTATAAGTGAGAGTGGTTTAAAAACGTACACAATTTAGAAGATTCAGTTCATGAGATTACTCAACCTTTGGTAAAGTTGAAATCATGTAGATTAGAAGAGAGTAAGGTAACTCAAAGACCCAAGGTGAAAACTAGTACACCAAATCCTAGATCTTTGTGATACACACACATTATAAAATCTAGCTTCAACTTTGACAAGTTGGCCCTAGAAGTTTAGAGGAAAGCTATCTAGAATACAAACAAGACAAAATGAACTAAGAAACTCAAGATGTAAAAACATACATGAATTACTAATTATAAATATAGGACCAAATAGGCAACATAACATTGCCATATGATTCCAATAGGATAAAATAAGTTCTAGGACTCAAAGAATGAACAATACATAAGATGAATTGAGTCCACCAAGATGATATGTGATTTTGATTATTAATAAATGACCTTAAATCTAAATGGTGAACCCACTTTGACACACCAACCCTTAGAACTTAGAAAGGTTCAATTTATAATGTGGATTATAAATGAAGGATTTAAATAAATTAGGTAGAATATCTATACCCAATTGGGTAGCATGACTGCGCCAAAGTGGATGACATGACACAAAGCTTTTGATAACAATTTGAACAAGGAAAAGATGAAGTTTCCATTTAGATAATGTAATGACTTCCTTGATCAATAAAATTGAGGATAATTTGTTTTGGTTAAGTTTATTTAGTTAACAAGTAGTTTTAGACACAAATCAAGACCAAGTAAGCTAATGACAAAAAATAAACGTCTTAAGTCTAAACTAACAAGGTATTACAAAGTAGGGTCTACTAAACTAGCAAGGTTTTGATCATTCTAGGGGGATCAATTACATAATGACTTTCACATCAAATGATGCAAAATACAAGCATGAAAATTTGGTGACCACAACATTGCCTAGTTTAAAAAGGGTCTAGTCCTTTTTACAACCATTACATCCTATTGTCTGCTCAATATAGTGTGATATCCAAATGTAGATACATCCCATGTGTAAATACAAAGGAGTCAAAAGAATTCAATGTTGAGAGGTGAAACCTTAGGTCAAATCTTCCCTAAAGAAGTCATGGGAGGTAATGATGTCTCCCTCGTAAACTAAGTTTTCATGAAAATAAAGAAAGCATAAAATAGAAAGACTTTAGGGTCATTTTCAAGATCACTAAAACTTTGATGAGTTTTTGGGTAGTGCTTTAGATGAAATTCTTTCTAAACCTTGGACTAGGCTATTTGTAATAGGAATGGTGATGTTGATTCCAAGGTTTACCTAAAAGGGACAAATGGAAGAGTATACAAGCAACATTCCTCTTTTTGAAAAATAAAACCTAAGTAAATAACTATTGAAAATAATAATTGACAGTGTGTTTAATTTTAAGCCCAAATGAAATATTTGGTGGTGTTCATTTGACCCCTTGGTCTTAGTTGTAAACAGTGAAAACATTCACCAAAACATCTAAATTCTTTGTTAAACACCAAAACAAAGTTCCTAATTGATTATTAAGCATGCAAAAGGTGATTTAGGTATATTTTTATCAAATTTCAAGCTTGGTCCTACATAAAAAATGAGAGCATGCCATTTACATTTGAAGCTCTTTTTATCTTGAAACAATGAACTTTGGAAAAATATCTCTTGGGTCTATGTTTAAGAAAAACACAGTGGCTGACATCATTTATTACAATTGATGATGGTTACTTTGGTTAACTGAGATCTAACCAATGTTGATTTTTCTAAATGAAATTGATTAAACTAGGTAACTGATGTCAGTCTTACTTGCCGATGTCAGTTACTATGTAAAATCGTGACAAACAAAAAAGGAAAAAAAAGTTAGAAAATTAATTTTCATAGGTTTTAAGGGTCCAAATGGATATTTTAGAGTTGAAAAGTGATCTTCATTAGGTGTGAGATGAGTCTTATCCCACTGGGCATGGCAAGATGTAGAGAGGATTACAAAACAAGTTAGTCAAGCATTAGTCCATAAATAATAAAATTTTTATAAAGAACTAACTAACCAAGCCTATTTATTCCTATGGGAATTACAAAGGATAAAAAGAAATAAATGAAAGAAATAAACAAAATATTACCTTCCCACAAAGATTCACCATACCCATTTGTCTCAAAATCAAGTTTTCCCTTGATCAAGCATTCTTGTCCTTGTGAACAATGGTGGTAAGCTGCTCCAATGCTTCAAGAACACTCCATAAAACCTAGGCTCATGATTCCAAATCACTAAACTAGCCTATCAATGAATCTTGAAAGCAAAATATATGATCGAATGAAAAGCCTTGTGGAAAAAAATTAACATTATAACTTTGTAATATTCAAGCTTAAAATTCATGTCTATGGCCTCTCTATTTATATATTTTTGAGATTGGTCAGGATCAACCATGACCACCCATCTCAAGATTGAGATGTGTGGCCATGGATAATCCTAATATTTGGAATTAAATCCATAATTATCTTCATCATAACCTTAGAAGAAGGGGCATTAAAGAGGCACAAGAGGAATTAACTAGGCATGGGTGACCCATAATCTTAATATTTGTGGCATTTATGGCCTTGGGATATCTTCCCAAGAAATGATGTTACCTAATGATGTATTTAATAGGAATCAATTTTCAAAAATAAATATTCAACAACTCTCATGGAAAATCCACTTAATCTCTTTATTTGGATTAATTAGACTTAGAAAAAGTTAATCAACATTTGTGCAATTATTTGAAAATTGGCCCTCAATTAATCAAAATGGTCATAAAGTCATATTACTAATTTGTAATTTGACTCAGGAAGAATTAGAAGGTGACATTAGATGTGTCAAAATCGTATTTCCATTTAGGATGTTTCCAACATAGAATAACAAAGGTACGTGGTGTATACCAATGAATTTAGGAGAAAAGAGTGATGTAGAGCACAAATGGTAAAATCATCATTTTGACTCAAAATGAATTGATCAAAGTTAGTTGACCCATAAATTGTATTTCGCCATTTAGGGATACTTTGACCTAAATTGGCACTTGTAAATGAAAAGTTTGAACCATTTAACATGTTTTATAGATTCTGATCTAAAATGTGCATTTGAGTGTAATTAAAGTAAGATGGATAATTTAAACACAAACGGTGTTAGGAATTAGATGTCTACACATATAACCCAATAATTTAGGCTTAAGCTATTGTTTGTACCATGGTTGCCTAACCATCCTATACTAGTACTCCTATATGGTCCACATCCATAGGTTGTTGCCCATATCATCACATCTTAAGTTAGCCACTACATATCTAGCTTGGTATCAAGCTTTATATCCATATACAACACCAACATCATATATGGGAGCTCTTATTTGTAACTCATTCTGGTCTAACATGACATCCTGTGGCTATAGCTCCAAGAGTAAGAACGCAACCTCTTCCCTCATGTATCAAGGGAAATATTTTTGGATACACTATACTAATATAAAATATCACCACACTTAGTTTAAGGGGATCAACTTAGTCCCCCATCTCTCCTCCCATAAATCTAATACTAGCTCTGTAAGGATAATCTATGGTATTGGTGCATGGGCCAACTAGGCCAACCCACATATGGACTTTATATCACATATCCTACCACCAAACCTTCTAACACATCATCTCTTGATTTGGATTAATTAGACTTAGAAAAGGTTAATCAACATTTGTGAAATTATTTGAAAATTGGCCCTCAATTAATCAAAATGGTCATAAAGTCATATTACTAATTTGTAATTTGACTCAGGAAGAATTAGAAGGTGACATTAGATGTGTCAGAACCGTATTTCCATTTAGGATGTTTCCAACATAGAATAACAGAGGTACGTGGTGTATACCAATGAATTTAGGAGAAAATATTGATGTAGAGCAAAAAAGGTAAAATCATCATTTTGACTCAAAATGAATTGATCAAAGTTAGTTGACCCATAAATTTTATTGCGCCATTTAGGGATACTTTGACCTAAATTGGCACTTGTAAATGAAAGGTTTGAACCATTTAACATGTTTTATAGATTTTGATCTAAATGTGCATTTGAGTGTAATTCAATTAATATGGATAATTTAAACACAAATGGTGTTAGGAATTAGATGTCTACACATATAACCCAATAATTTAGGCTTAAGCTATTGTTTGTACCATGGTTGCCTAGCCATCCTATACTAGTACTCCTATATGGTCCACATCCATACATTGTTGCCCATATCATCACATCTTAAGTTAGCCACTAAATATATATCTTGGTATCAAGCTCTATATGCATATACAACACCAACATCATATATGGGAGCTCTTATTTGTAACTCCTTCTGGTCTAACATGACATCCTGTGGCTATAGCTCCAAGAGTAAGAACTCAACCTCTTCCCTCATGTATCAAGGGAAATATTTTTGGATACACTATACTAATATAAAATATAACCACACTTAGTTGAAGGGGATCAATTTAGTCCCCCATCTCTCCTCCCATAAATCTAATACTAGCTTTGTAAGGATAATCTATGGTATTGGTGCCTGGGACAACTAGGCTAACCCACATATGGACTTCATATCACATATCCTACCACCAAACCTTCTAACACATCATAAAACCAATCAATGTCTCTGGCTCCTCCACCTACCCCTATCAAATCATCAATATACCTTCATTATATGAAGCTGCTAGAAAGGCTACCTAGGTAAAACCTTTCCATTATATCCCTAATAATCTTACACCTAAATATGCTCATATTCCCAGTAGTAAAACATGAAAATAATGATGATTTCATATCATATATGTGTTATAAGGCCCAAATATCCATGTAGATTTAAAATAGTAACACTAGGGCCCATATAAACATCATCCTCCCCAATAAAACCTCCACCAATACCCCCATTAGTAGGTATGGAATGAAAAATATATCACTATCATCACCATCATCCTTAGCAATCACCTATCTTGTATGTCCCTTTAGTAAAATGGCTCAATCCCAAACCCACCTACATGCCACCTAGCATGTACCCAGTCTACTCCATATAAGAGATCCATGTGGTAGTCCCACTCTTCACTCTCAATATGATAAAATGGCTCCCCTTGAATGGGTAGCAATGTGATCCTAGTCACATATTTCAATAGGATCATCATCTCCCTATTAGGAAACATAAAGGTGTTTGTTATTAGGTCCCATCTCTCAATGATCATGATCACTTCCTATGTTAGGTGTTGATAATGAATCATAGCTTCTAGGCTAACCATCTCCATGTGCCTCCACTCCTCTATGATCATCACATCTTGAATCTTGGTAAAGATCCTAGGGACCCAATCCATCATCTAAATTTTGTCACATTCTTACATAATAATCACATTATCATGGCATACTTAGTTTTCCACATATAACTAAGTATTAACCTATACCTACCTTTTTAAACATTTTACAACCAAACCCATTTCCCCTCCATCTAACACAAACCTATACCTTCATCTGAATCCAACCCTCACATTTTATTTATAATACCTAATCACCTTTATTTGATAAATTCTACCCACTAACCCTTTTAGACATCCCATCCTATCATTTCTACATTCAACCTTTATCATCACTGGACACATCTTCTTAAAAAAAACTCAACAATTTCATACCATCTTAACATATTCACTTTCACACCTCTAAAAAATTTAACACATCCTTTTAACAACTTTTCAACTATGTTCAACCATTTTAATATTTAACATTCAACATTTTACACACTTTAAAAAACATATAATCTTAAACAAAACCAACGCTAGAGACCCTTTTAACCAAAAATGGTTCCTCTAATTTTCAACAGTCCCTAGAGACCCTTTTAACCCTAGGTTTGACCATCAATAGTCCAGGTCAAACCATTGATGTTTACTATGTGTAACCACTGATAGCATGACCCTTAAACCCTAAACCTCATCAAAACATCATACTTTCAATAATCACCTATATAAACCTATCTTACGACCCAATTCCAACACAACACACATTACCCCTATACATTTACCCATTACTTTAACAAAATTCAACCAAAACCTCAATCTAGGGCATCAATTTCTAAAAACCCTAATAAAAAACATCATAATTTCATTCTCAAACACTCAATGTAACTTCTAAAATGATATCATTCATCTTCCTATCAAATTCAAAATAATGCCTACCTTGTTCTATAATCATTGGCATGGTCTAAGGACTCATCCCACTATTTAGATGCACCATTATCCACCTTCCATGTGGTTAACTCTCAAACTCCTCATGTTCATGTTATCAACTAATCATAACATTACACCTTAACAATCTCAAGAATAAATGAAAAATCTCATAGAGCACCTTGAAAACAAATGCCAAATGTCAAAAGGTAAAAATAAAACATTTTTTTTACTTTTAACCTTTTGGATTTTAGGTTTTCCTCCTTACCCTCGATGATCAAGGTGATCATCAATGGTTGACCCTAGAAATACTCCTAACCATTGCTAGTCAATGTTCCACTTCTTTTTAACCCTTTCAAATACACCTTGCCTTAGTTTGGACTTTTATGGAGAACTACATTTGGCCTAAAGTTATTTTTCAATATTAAATTCGATAGAAATATGTAGGAAACATCCACTTGCCTAGTGTAGATGGAGTTAGTTTGGCCACCAGTTCCACCTCGACATTGGTATTTTTTACCTAGACCATTCACTTATTTTGCAACAACTTTGCATGGTCATTTTTATTTCACCAACCATCCTTGCTATTTTGAAGTCTTGAACTTTACACCACTTCATGCAAGACCCAAAAAATTGTGTTATTTCATGGGAGCATTTCCTACCCTGGATACTTAAAACAAACATTAACCTTGTCTAGATGGCTTGATAGGCCTAACCCAATCAGCTATGACCAATATTGTAGATAGCTTACCCCTGTCACATGTCCCTCTAGAATCAAGCTTATTTTTACCAACATTGGTAACTTTAGTCTTTGTGTGATATTAACTATTGCCCTTAGTCATATTTTATGCATGTGTTTGCATTTGAAATGCCCAAAAAAATTTATGTCACCCACCTTGTGACTACCCATTTACTATTTATCAAACCCTAACCTGATTTTGCTTCCACCTCATCATATCTTAGTTTGAGGGGGAACACCTTCTCCCATACTTAGGGAAACCAAACCTTGACCAATAATCTATTTTTTATCTACCACTTTTTAGATCAAAGCTAAATAATAAAAAGGAGTAAAATGTAGACACTCAAAAACTATAAATGATGGTTTTCGATGTTAAACTTCCTTTTAACCCTCATTTGACCTCACATCTAGTTGACCACCTACTCAATTAGACTCATTTACCAACTTGACCACATAAAAAATCTAACTTAACACATTTAGATAAAACATTTATTTCACCCCTTTTGATTTGCTTTAACTCATTTTATTTTATCCCCTCGACTAGAAATGATTATCCTAACCATGGATAATTATCCTGACCATTAGTTGTTAGGTCTCCAAGCTTGATTTAAAGTTTTAAATCATTGACAAATTTATGTGAGATAAGTGTCTCCATAAATGGAAACTTTTAAAACTAGATTTAAAATGTCATGAATTGGGAACTTTATCCCCTATCAAATTAGTAACTTATTCCATCCCAATTAGCAACATCATCCTATAAAAGGAGAAGAGGAAGTGAAATTGATCCATAATAAAAAATATTTCATTTAAGCTCTCTTGCACAAATATATCTAGCATCCTTCAACAAACAAGCAACATTATTGGAGACTTGAAGCTCTGTCAAAATCACTTTTGAATGTCAAAGAACTATCACTCTAGCCAAATTTCTTAAACCTTCCGCAAATTTTTAGGTATCTTTCACTTGGTTTTCATTGATTTATCTTATTTCTAACCTTCCTACCCCATTAGACCCATTAGTATCTTATTTTTCACTTGTCAGCCCCATAATAGACATCTATTTTCTCAAACACCCAATTTTCACCTTCTCTTATAATCATTTCCAAAATTAGATAGGTAGCCATTGATGCTTAACATGATCATCGATGGTCACCTCAACCATTGATGGTTACCTTGATATTGATGGTTATCCTAAACCATCAGTGGTTCACCTAACTATTAATAGTCATTATGGCATAAAAATACATAAAATATTTTTATCCTTGTAACCCTAGTCAAACCTAACTTTCTCTTCTTTTTCTTGATTACAACACCTTTTTTGATTTTCTAAAGTAGACCTCGACCATTTTAACAAAAGTATTGACTAGTTTTGCTACTTTTGGTCACTTTTCTATTAAGTATAATTCTACTTTCTTTGAATAACACTTCATTTATCTTATTCAAGTATAACTTTAATTTATAATTTCCAACTTAATTATTATAATATTGGATTGATGGCCTCCTAGTAAGCAATATGCTTCTAGGATCTAGCTCACACTAGGTAGTCCACTCATCCTTCCATCTAACAACCCCCTTTTTTAGTGTTTTTCTTAGCTATAGGTTATTATTTCCTAACCAAAGAGGAGTTACTAGCATCATCCAGATTCATGCACATACTTTACTAGGTATAATTTTACATACCCTATTTCTAGTTTAATTATTTACTTTCAAAATTAATAAATGAGTGGAGATTAAATGAAATAATTGGTATTAATGAGACCACACCATTATCAAAATTAAATGAAAATTAATGGTAGGGTTAATTTTAAGAGACAATATAATAAACTCCCTTACATTTGTTTAGGTGAATCTAATTTGTATCCTTGGTGAATATTAAAATTTAAAAAAAAAATCACCTTCTTAATTTTTCCATGTAGTCATCCATCTACATAGTTAAAACATATAGGTTATGAGATAAATTCAAAAATAATATATATTTTTATCAAAATTTAATATTATTACACATTTTTATTCCTCTTGAAGAGATATACAATTTCAAAAATAAATCATCTCAAACTGAGTCCATATGCAAAAGTTATGACCTCCAAAAGTTGGTACTCAGTTACATCACATCATGCCATCATGCAACATCACTATATCATAAAAAACACTATGTCATGTAAAAACATGAAAAAATTTATATTAATATTTAACATATAGATAATTTCAAAAAAATTTATCTCAAACCAAGTTCATATGCAAAAGTTATGGCCTCTAGAAGTTGGTGCTCAATCGCATTGCATCATGTCATTGTGCGACGACACTATGTCACCTAGCAAAAATATGTCATGTGATAGAACTATATCTCCTAGAAGCATGAAAAAATTTATATTACTATTTAAAATCTAAAAAATTTCAAAAAAAAACATCTCAAATTGATTTTATATGCAAAAGTTATGGCCTCTAAAAGTTGTTTAGTTGTATTACAACATGCCACTGAGCGACAACATATTGTTGAGAAAAAACATGGTACCGAGTGAAAACATGATATTAAATGGTATAATGATACCAAGTGGTATCATGTTGATTATTTATATCATGTTTTTAAGTAATAACATCATGATGCTATTAGGTGATAATACCATGATGCAGTTAGGCAACACTGAATGCTAACTTTCTAAGGCAATAACTTTTATATATAGACTCAGATTGAGATTTTTTTTTTAAATTACATATATATTAAATATTAATTAAAATATATAGTAATATTAATGTTTAATAAATCTTTTAAAAATATTTTTCATTTATCTCATAACTTATCTATCAAGCGACCTCAATATTCAACATAATAATGAGGTAAAGAATGAGACTTGGATGGTAACTCCTGTGAACATATGTACTATATATATATATATGTAAAATCATATGGATTATCCCATAATTAATATAAAAATTTGTTTATTTGACCCCTAAAAAAATTTACATCCCAAAAATTTAGGTTAATGGGTCCTATGTACTACTCCCAAAAATTGCCAAATACAATTTACCAAAAAGTGAATTTTCATGAAGTAACGAAAATTTGCCACTAAAATTTACCTTGATTGATGGTCAATTTTTATCTCCCCATACATGAACCATGAAAAATAGTAGAGAAAGATATAACTTTAAAATTTTCTAACAATTTTGATGGTGATTATAAAGAAATTAAATTAGGGTTTTTTCACAAAACATCTTTGGGCGTTGGGAGACAATAATATATGTATTGAAGTCAATTCTTCTAATCCTAAAATCACATAAAAAATTCCACCTTGAATTTGTATAATTTACATATTAGGATCCCAATGGAATAGGAGTCAAACATAAGAATAATAATGGACTAAGGCTTAAAATTGAATACGGTCACATTGATTATTCACATGACTATGTTTTCATGAATAGAAAAGATGACTCTAAAGTATATATATAAATTAATTTAGTTGGGATGACCATGGAGATTACTCAAAAAATATAGTATGATCCCCACATATATAAAAGTGATGTAATTCATATATAGGAAGCTAAATAATAATTTGTTGAAGAGAATGATGAACAATTGACAAAGAAGATACTCTAAATGATTCCACCACCTAAAACTACTCAACCTCATGTCTCTTCAACAGATATGGTAAATCCTTTAGTCCCTCTAATTACTCTTTATTTTTATACACTAAATTACTTTACTTATCCACCTCCATCAGTATAATCACCTATGGTAGGTTAGAACCATTTATTGAAAATGCTCACCATAAAGGAAGCTTCTCGAAGCATTTAGGCTAGGAGGGCATTGCCTAGTTATTTCAGCTCACCTATAGTGACTATGGAGGAAGTACCATTGAACATAATTTAATTGGATTTAGAAGAATTATTTTATGAAAATGACTTAATATACATGATTATTATATAGGTTCATATAGTAAAAACAAAGGAAACAAACACAAAATATCCACTAAAACATGATTTTTTAAAAGACACCTCTTCAAGTATATTTTGTAGCTTTTGATTCTAGTTAATATATTATAAATGATTCATATATAGAAACAAAAAGGACATAATAAAAATGTATTGAGGTAAGCAAGGTCATACACAAACTCATCACATCAAGTACTCATCATGAGTAACTTGTGGTGTGGATAGTCCATCCATAATAATAATAGATACTACATAGGTCATGGATTTTGCCTCCTCTACTTTATATATTATTCCAATTTTCATGAATATATTATTAATGTATAGGTTGAAATCCAATTATATTAAACATGTATTTTCTCATTTACTCAATAATTTTAGTACTTTTGCAATCATAGTTCATATTATTTCATTCGATTCACTAGTTAATAGCATTACCATTCCCATGAGTAGTAATGCTATCTCAAACACATGTGAATTAGTGCCTCATGCACCAACTATTTTGAAGTATGTAACCATGGTACAACCTAGATATGTAATAAACCTACAAGGACCTATTCTTATTATTTCCCAACTAGTGCATTTTGAGGACTTAGTTTCATAGTCATTGTTTTCATCATTCCATGTCAATTCCTCCACTTGGACATAATATTCATGCCCTTAATCACATATATTAAGTATTATATTATTAAAACTATTCAATATTCCACTAATGTATTCAAATAAATTATTAAGACTCTGCATAGAATTACTATATCTAGTGAGAATATAGTTGATCCTCCATTCTTTAAGCTTATTTCATCTACCCCTCCATCACTCATCCAACAACCATAAACTATTGCATCCATTCCCATATCATCTCAAGAGTTTGTTGATAAGAATTTCAAGATCCAAACACTAATATTTTTAGTCACACACAATCATATAATTCTTCTTCATGTTACATTTGAACCATTACACAAATATATAGGAAAATCTAACTTATAAATAAAGATATTTACTTAAACACTTAATCTCCACATTTATCTCAAGCTAAGATTCTACATGAGTTATATTAACATCTCACATAATAAAGGAATATAATTAACCACCTAAGATATTTAAAATATTACTAACAATAATAATATATTATACTATCATAGATAATATAATATTATATGTGAAGACTATACAATATCCAACATTCACCCCCATAGTGTGAACATGGGAATAAAATCATATTCTCAAAATATTTAACCACCTCCTAAAAGTGTTTCCTAGATCAAATACAAACTATATATATTATATCTTTACCCTCGTGAAGGTGTAGTGGTAAGATAATTATGTAGGATTAATCCCTTCCTCTTTGGGTTCCTATGGGACTTTCCCTTCCTTTTCAGGCACCCCAATTTTAAATATCCAAGATTCACAATCTTGACACTAATAGGATAATCATCCTTGAGTTTACCCTAGAATATTCCATACTCCCTAAAGTTGTGTTTTATAAAAATATAATTCTTATCTTGTGCTCTAATACCACTAATATGAATTCCAAGAGCCAAATGAAAAGAATTTTAATTACACACAATAATATAATTCTTCTTCATATTGCATTTGAACCATTACAAAAATATATAGGAAACTCTAACATATAAATAAATATATTTACTTAACCAATAAATATCCATATTTATCTCAAGCTAAGCTTCTATGTGAGTTATATTAACAACTCACGTAACATAAGAATAGGCTTAACTACCTAAGCTATCTACAATATTACTACCAATAATATTATACTATCATAAATAATATAATACTCTATGTTAACACTATAAAATATCCAACACATGTCTGTAATATAGGGATAATCCTAACCACACCATGCATGTAACAATTAAAACTAGATAAATAATCTAGATAACAATTAGTGCTCATTGAGACACTAATGCTATGTCTAACATTTCTTGAAAATGTCGACATACTAAAGAAGATCATAAAGATAAAAATGACAAATGTTGGTAATTAAATTGAATTATAAAGATAAAAATAATTATTTATCTTTAAAAAAAGAGGACTTATCCTAGAGAGAATTATGAATTTAAATAAGACCCAATATCTATGGCATATGTTAGATTGGAGTGTTAAAGAAAATGTTCCATGGTCTCCTACAAGTAAATAAGAGGCTAGAATCTTAGCCAAAGATTGAAGATCTATAAGATATTATGGAATAAGTGTAGGGTGTTTACCAATCATTATATAATTTTTTATGGTCTATCATATAGAGCACAAACATAGGCATAATCTCAATGGAGCATAATAGTAAAATTTCATGAGGTCATAAATAGATTGTATGTAAAATTACATAAAATATAAAAATAAGTTAGGGATAATTCATACCAAAATTTTAATCTATTAAAAATCCCAAATATTAATTTTGCTTATAATTATATTAAAAATAAAATATATTATCTTATAGAGTGGTATTAACAATGAAAGAGCCAGCTAGTTAAATAATTAACTAGCCAAGAACATCAAGCCACAACATTTCTTAGATTCATGCACAATTTTTTTATATATAATCCATAGGGGTATATAGTAAAAATGAAATTATTTTAAACCTTACTTAAAACCCATGTGTTTACTTTTTAAGTAACCTTGATCTCTCATCACTTCATATACTAGAAGCATGAACTTTAGGCCAAAACTAGCTGAGTAAGAGTTAGCATGCCATTATGTGGACCTAACTATAGAAAAATTTGGTATTTGATGATAAATTAAGGATGTTTTTTAATTTTTAATATTTAAATTAAGTCCAACAATAATTCTATTCCATAAAGACACATTAGCCTTCAGAAGGCCTATTTGATGATTAGAGGCATTTATGGGGTGTTTCTCAATGTAATAATAGATCAAAAGGTTAAATATCATTAATTAAGGTCATGAAAGGGGTGAAAATTTCTGAAATGCTACATGATATGATTTAAATAATGGTAAAATCCTTCATAGACTCTTAAAATGCATACATATTATTCTAGAGTGTTTTTGACTTAGCTTCCCTATACTTTCTACCTCCTTGTTGACTTCTTCATCTTTCAACATGGTAAAATCACATTCAGACCACTAATAGGCCTATTTAACCTCTTTAATCTATTATTTAATGAAGATAAAGGTGGTATCAATTTATTATAGTCATTTCAATAATGTTTATAGGTTTCCATGAGGTTATAATGATAAAATTAGAGTTTTTAAATCATGATTACAGGTAAAAATAAAGGTTATAGACTTTTTTAAAGTCAAGAAAAAATAAGTAGAGTTGTGGAAGGTCAAAAAGTCACAAATACTACATATGAATATTTTTAGGCTTTTAAAGGAACAAAAAGAGGTATGTAAGGTTTATAACAAGTTACAATTTTTTTTTAAAACTGTAGAATTCTATAGATCCTTAACATAGACATTAAACATGAAATAAATTTTCAGAAGGTTTAAAAGAGCCATCCATGATTGGTTTAAATATTTCAATAGGAAACATGACATCTAAAATATATGAGAAAGCTAAATACAAATTTTTGTAGGGTTACAATTAAAAAAATAGTCTATGTTCTCTCATTGTTCTCTTTAAGTATGGTATGAAGGGTGTCTTAGAAGACTCTTAGTAAGCCTTGTTACATCTCTTGGTAGTCTTTACACTTGTCAAGAAGGTGAAAATTACATGGATACATTAATAAACATACATTTAGACACGTAAATTTTAGAATTTAGTGTCTAAATTAAAATTGACATTCTAACACTTCTGATTATACAATTGGAACTCAACTTAACACAATTTCCCTCCCAATTTCAAATAATTTATTAATTCTTAAATAATCATTTATGGACATTTTTTCCTTTAAAATTAATTAATAATACATATTTTCACCTCACCAAACATCCTCTATGTTTATCTAAACCATGTGTTGACTCATCCAAACATCCTCCTCAACTTCCTCAATCACCATTGAGTCGACTTAAAAAATTTCAACCTTCTTGGCCCATTCTTGATGAATGACTCAGCTAACTCCCATTTCATCTCAACCTATGGAATTGGTCATAATATTCATGGATAAGGACTAATTCTCCACTATTTATCACTTAAATAATTATAAATATTTAAATAATCCTCCACCTTTTGATTAACCTCTTGTATGCCTATAAAATGACATAGAATCCATCACTTAATTCATCCTCATTTATACTAATGAAGTGATATCAAAATTTCAAGTGAATCCAAGTGAATCAAATCCATAAAAATTCCATTTCCATGAATAAAATGCTACCCAATTTCCCTTTGCATTAGATATGGATTGAGAAACCACATTCAAAGAATAAGTCACTTTAAATCACAAGGATGAGGTTCACGATACTTTAGTTTTTTAATTGTGTTATTGTTTCCTTTTATTTATTTTTTATTCCTTAGTTTAGTTTCATTATATATTTCCCTTCACACACTACATGTAGACGATGACCATATTAAACCCTAAAACCATGAGTACATATTTTGATGTTTTCTTAGTTATTTATGGAAACAGACAAGTTTAAATTTCTATATATATATTTATAATGTTACATATGGTCTTAGATCAAGGTTATAACCATGTTTGTAATGTTTCAAGGAAAAAACAAGAATTCTAGAGCACAAGCTATAAGTAAACTAGTATGTAGAAAAATAGAAAAGAGTTTTATTTTCAAGCTCATAAGAGATAACTGAAAAACATGCAATAGATATCTTTAGAATTTGGTAAAATTTTATTTCAAAAGTCTCCTTGACTATATCAATGGATGATATAGGGTTCTTAATAATATCTTTAACAAGAGACATAGAAGACCCAAGAAGATAAGGATAAAGTTTCCAAGTTTCAATGATGATAAAAAGATACAATAAGGTCTTGGAGCAAGGCCTTAAGTGTGACTTGATAATGATGAAAATAAGATAATAGGTTTTTAGATATCATCATTAAGGGCACCAATCAGACTGTAATAGATATTCAAAGGTTTTTATATGCATATAATGCTAGGATACGGTAGATACAAGGTTTATGTGAACTCAAACCCTTAAAATATATATATGGAATATTTCACAAGGTTTCCATGGCCTATAGGGTGAGAATACAATGTTTTAAAGTATTTACAAGAACATTTGTAAGTCTACAAGTTTTCCATGATGTTAAAGATAAAATATACATGTTTTAGAGCTCCTAGATGAAGGTTGCAATTTTATAGTATGATCTAATCACTTAAAAAACTTCATAATAGTATTAATACTAAGAATACATAATTCAAAAAAAACTTAAGATGTTATAAAAATCAATAATATTTTAGGCCTTCAATATTGTTTAGGAGGTAGAATAAAATTTTATAAGATACAAAACCTAAATAGTAAGTCCATATGCATGTTCCAAAGTTTTATAAAGGCTTGTAAGATAAAAAAACAAGAGGTTTTAGGTCTATTATAGGTTTTTAAATATTTATATCATGTTTTTATATAGATATTTAAGATTTGTACATGATCAAGAAGACAAATAATAATTTTCATGCTTCTTCCAAGTGTCATCAAACATTCTAATGGATTTCAAACAAGACTATGATGGTAGTTTAAAAGTTTCCATAACTATATTAAGCATGTCAAGCATTGTTAATAAGGTTTTATCACTTCAAATCATTCATATACGTCTTAAGGAAGATAAAAAGAGGCTTCATGATGTTATAACCTAGCTAGTAGGTCAACAACAAAAACTTGTCTCTCAAAACCTAACCTAAATGTTTGGAACATGTTTCCAAGAATTTCATGATGATGCTAGGTCAAGACAAAGAATATAGAGAGGTTATTGAGAATGATAAAAAAAACTATAAGTCCATACTACCTCATCAAAATGTGCTTACAAGTATATAAATATTCATAAAATGGTCAATGGGTTTGTGAGGTAGAAGACAAGTTTTATAATCTAATACCTTTGAATAAGACTATGGTAGACCTCTAAGACAAGGTTTCATGATATCAAGACTTGTTAAAACTTATAAACTAAGTTACAAGGATTTCTTGATGTTTTTAGGGTAATACAAAGTCTAGAAACATAATTTTAAAGATTTTCATGAGTATCAAGGTTCATACCAATATTTTAAACATATTTGAAATATTAAATATATGTGAGTAGAGCTATTTTAAAATTATTCATAATCATACAATGATGATGCAAGGTTTTATAACATCATTCAAGATACTAAAATGTCTACAATATTGTTTCAAAGGTTTATAGAATCTTGTAAAGAACAAAACAAGGTTCTACAACTTTAAGTCTTAGCTAATAGAGCTACCACAAAATATAAAAGGGTTTACACAATGCTATAAAATTTTACAGTTTATTGATTGTAAAAATAACAATACAAAAGTTATTAAGACAAATTTACATGCATATAGGATAAAAAAGTTGAAAAGTATAGGTTCAAATATTCTACAAGCATTCAAACACCTTAAATAGGTCCTTAATATTGAAATAGGTCTTCAGACTATGAATGATTGAAGTTACTTGAAGAGCCTCCATAAAACATGGAAATAACTAGAGACATGATTTTTAAGAAGGGAAATATTCTTAAAGTGATTAGCATTGACAATAGCATTTGTAAAGTATCTAGATGGGTGAATTAAGCATGTTTTGGTGTAGAGGATTTAGAAAGGGATCCAACCCAACCATGGAGAAAAGGTTAGAATTAACCATTTTATTTTTTACTATGTATGCCCAATACGAAGTGGTATGTTCAAAGTCATTTAAGATAAGAAGACTAGGTCTATTGCAAGCATATAGAAATATGGGTTGAGATTTTAAATAAATCTATCATGGACAAGCCTTATTAAGGAGACAACTAGAGTGTAGATAAATTGGCTCACCCTCCACTATGCCAAGCATCCAAATAGGTATAAATGGAACAGGTCCAATGCATTGAAAGGATTTATTGTTTCCAACTTCTTGGTCCCTATTCCTATAAATGCTTGAATTGATGAATGTAGTGGGGAAGTTATTTTTTTATTTTCTCACTTTATTGTATGTGTGTGTGTGACTAAAAAAATGATTTTTTCAAGATCCATCTATTTTGGTGTAGTGAAATTATACTCATTTTCAAATTGTAACACTAGCTTTAGCCTTGAAATTAATAAAAAAAATTATATTACCTGTCTTCAAGTTTCTTGTATTTTATCTGTAACCTTTGAATTGTTGATCTTTTCTTGTGGAAGTATATTTTATCCCTTGAAATATCATAAAATCCTTCTAACCTTCATGCATAATGATATTATTTTATAGGTTGTATATTGTGTATAACTAGGTTTAGTAATAATTAGATGTGAATTCTCACCATTTGATCCTTTTACAAGGTGATTTGTGATCCCTCCTAGTATTGTATTAGGATTAATACCTTCATGCAAAACACTTATGTGAGGGAAGAATAAATTTTAAGATTGTGTATAAGAGTTATCAATTCTAAAGGATGTCTTATGCTAATTCAATAAAGTTAAGGAGTTATTTAAGCTTTGGTGCATCACCACATTATATTTTAAGTTCACTCCTACTCCCTTTTCCATGACAAAAATCTTAACAAAAAATACAAATAAATATTTATAGTGATTTTTTAGGCCTGAAAGACAATCTTACATCAGATGCACTTTGTTTAGTCAAGAGATGGCATTATCCATAAGTTCATCCTAAGGATCCAAGGTCCCACACTTTGGGGATGTTCCCATTGTTGCACTGAACCAACCAATGATCAAGTGGGTGTAAAATTAATGTGATAATAATTTTTGACACACATGGTGGGACACTTAATTGCATTTTTTTAGGAGATTAAGATAATAAATTTGGTGTTATTATTGTCAAGTTGTAGATTTGAAGGCATTCTATAAGCACCTAGTGAATCCACAAGTTCCTGGTTTCAAATCAATCCTATGATTTTATGCCAAGAATGGATATAATATATTCTTCAAGAGGTAAATATTATTAGTTTTTTGAATTAACTTTACTTAAAACAAAATAATATCTATAATATATAAGACACCTCATTTAATTTCACAAACCTCACCTCCTACAAGATCTCAATCCACACCTCCCTTTGGTAGGTTTCCTAAGCCAATAAAAAGGCTAGTTCTAATACCATTTATGGCTTAGCCAAGAAACCATATTTTTGTTACCTTTAATGAAGTAAACCCTCTTTCCCTTTTTAAACATGATGAAATTAAAATTTCATCCTTGAATAGTATACCTTAATTTACTAGTGAAAATTCCACCACTCTTATAGAGCACATTCAAAACATTTCCAACATATGCTTAATCCATGAAATTGTATAAGATAATGTATCTATGAGTCTCCTTGCCACTTCCTAGAAAGTAAAAAAACTAAAATGATATAGGTAATTGTATCCAAACTCAATACACAATTAGGATGAATTAGGGGAGAAGCTTTGTTAAAATATTGAGGATAAAAGTGACTATCTATCCCTAACATAGCAGCTTACCACTATCAAAAGAGTTCCTCACAAAGTCATGGTATAAATTAATTTAAGGTTTAAAAATACTTGGGATAGGATTCCATCACTATTCAAACCTTATCTAAGAATTTAATTTATTTATGTTTTGATAGCCTTAAACAATAAGGTGGATATTATAATACATTCCATCAGAAGAACCATATTACCTGATGCATATGAGATATCTATAAGGGATTAAAATTACCTAATTAAAGATGTAAATGTAGATCATATAACACTAATGCCTCTTTTTCCATAGCCTCCACCTAATCAACCCACTTTGTCACCACTTCCTAGAGTATTTAGTTAACCAACTCCACCAATTACCCCTAAAAAATAGTTTCATGAAGTCAAAACCTTTGTACAAAGTTTTGGAAATGAACTGGGATCTTTGAAAAGGCAAAAATCCCAACATAGCACACCCTATTAGCCTTTAAATTAATCATATTAGCTCAATAAGTAGCATTAGCAAGGTAATTCTTAAGGATAATGCCAAATATGTTATACCCAACTCTTTAACACCCAAAAACTAGATAATGTAAGTTATTCCAAGGCCATTTTTCATGTCCAAAACAACTTAATTTAGGACTATGAGTGGTGTTATTCATGTAACGAACATCATAACCAAAATGTTTGTCTAAATGGGGTTCTTATTCAAGATCTAATGGTTTAATGTGAATCAATACTTTAGTAACAATAAAGAGGATTAGATCCAAAAGGGTAAAAATATCAAGAACATGTGACAAGTGATTATATCTTATTAATCTGGAAAGAAAGTGATTTTTATAATGTGAATCAAAACAAAGTCATTAACAAGGGAATTAATCCAATTGATTACAACATAAGTTAAAAAAAGATAGAAATGGAAGGATAATATCTTCCATAGTTGTTCAAGGATCTAATTCTTAAGCACCACAATAGGATGAAAAGGAATGTATAGCTTCAAATCGGGTTGCTAAGAGGAATAATCAACCCCTAATAAGTCAATAAACAAAAGAATATTATAATGATACAAAACTACATCCAAAGGAAGGTTACAAAAGTAATATTAGTAATCCACCTCAATTTTACATATCCCTATTCATTAGTAATCATCTTGTACAGAATTGTATGATTGATTTTGCATCTTATATTTCTATTATGCCCAAGAAGATTAATAAATTTTTAGGCATAGAATATACAATAGTCACTAAGGGGTTTTTACACTTATTTGGTACTATTATTAAAATAGTAAGAGTCATTAAAAATCTAAATCTTATCCTTCATGCATGTCCAATCCTTTCTATCATTTAAGACATTTCAGTCATTGATATCCATCCATATTTCTTATATGCCTTTCAAGAGATTTTACTACACAAAAGAGAGTATATTTGTCTTCACATTGGTCACATATGCTTCTTAAGACTAGATATAGGATAAGGCCATCGAGGCTGAAACTATCTCCAAACATGATATTGATCCATAGATGCCTAGTCTTATTAACATCAATTATACTATGCCTGATATAGAGGAGGATGTTTTATTCATGAGGATGTTACATCCTTGGAGGGAGTTTAAGATATTTTATTTCATGATTGGGAAAAAGAACACTCTAAATTTGATACATATAACCATATGGAAGAGACATGGTTAGGTAATTATTGTATACATGAGGAATATTTTACTATACCTAGCCTCATGAATTCAAAAGAAGATGTTGAACAATCATGGTAGTTCTATCTTAATGATAATGAGAAGATGAACATGACTATCAAAGAAGAAGATTATGAAAAAGTGTCCATCTCAAATAACAAGATATTTAAGTTAGGAAGGTATATACTAAGTCATTAAAATAATCTCTCATTGAATTTTGTAGAGAGTAGGATGATGTTTTTATAAGGATTTATGAGGATATTAGAGGGTTTAGCCAAGGGATACACCTCAAATCCTACCTTTGAGGCTTTTTTCAAACCATGTACATAGTGGTGTAGTTGTTTCTCATTCTTTCAAGTGTTGTTGCACATTGTTTCCTGAGTAGTCTAGTTATTTTGCATTCCTCTAAGTGTTTTTTTCACAGTGTGTATTATTATTTTATTTCTTGTTATTGTCTTGAGGCATCTTCAATTTTTTTAAAGGATAGACAAGCATGTTTAAATCATGGTTTCACTTTCAAATTAATTTTTTTAAAGGTTTTTAGTGATTCCTATGCCAAATAGACTTGCATAAGAGTACTGCATCCTTGATTAACAAGAAAACAACCCATAAAGGTTATCCAAATGTTGAGTTTTCAAGTCACCTTGATCTCTCATCACTACATATTCTAGATTCAAGGCCTTTAATACATAACAAACTGAGTAAGAGTTAGTATGTCTTCATGCGGACCTCCTAGTATCAAAACTAGACATTTGATGCTTAGTTAAGTTTGTTTAATACTTGTGTATATTTCAATTAGGTTCAACACATATTATAGTCCATAAAGTAACATTAACTTTAAGAAGGCCTATTTGATGATTAGAGGCATTTATGGGGTGTTTCTCAATGTAGAAATAGATAAAAATATCTCATATCATTTCCATAGGTCATGAAAGGGATGAAACATAACAAAAGGTTTCATAACAATCATTTAGAGATTGGAAAAATCTTTCGTTACTCTTTAAGTATATACATATTATTCAGGAGCATATTTGACTTATTTTTGTGTTTCCTTTTTACTTGTTGTGTACTTATTCATCTTTAAATGTGGTAAAAGATCATTTAGATCATCACCATGCCTATTTCACCTTTCTAAGATCTTATTCAATGAATTTTAATGCAGGATCCATTGATCCTAAACCTTTAAGCATCATTATAGGTTTCCATGAGGTTATAATGATAAAAATAATTTTTTAAGCATGATTATAGGTAAAAATAAAGTTTATAAGGCTTGTCAAGATTGAAAGATCAAGAAGTAGAGTTGTGGAAGGTCAAAAAAGGTCAAAAAGAAAACAAATGAATTTTTTAGGATTTCAAGGGAACAAGCAGAGATCCAAAAGCTTTGTAACAAGTTACAAACAAGTTTTTAGGTATGTAGATCCTTAACAAAGAAATTAATGATGAAATAAAGGATAGTAAGGCTCAAGATAACCATATATGATTAGTTAAAATATTTAAATACAAAACATGGTGTATGCAATCCATGATCAAGTTAAATATAAAAATTTCTAGGGTTACAATCAAAAAACCAATCTACATTCTCTTGTTGTTCTCCTCATGCATGGTATGAAGGGAGTCTTGGAGGACTCTTAGTAATCCTTGATGCATATATTAATAGTCTTTAGATGTGTTAAGAAGGTAAAAATTATGTTGATATACTAAGAACCCTATAGGCAAATAGTGATCATCTTAAACCCTAAAAATGTGAGTACATATTGTGATGGTTTTTTAGGATTATAGAGGCAACAAAAAAGTTCATAGGTTTATAAACCTATTTCCAAGGTTACATAGGGTCTTAGAGAAAGGGTAGAAGCATGTTCTCAATTATTTAAGACTAAAAAAGTATGTTTGGAGGATCATGTACAAATAAAAAAATTGATATCAAGATAGACATGAGTTTTAGTTTCAAGATCATAATACCTAATTTATATGCATGCAATGAAATTTTTGAAAAGTTGTCACAATAAAATTCCAAAATTATCTTTGACTATATCAATTCCTGATTCAGGTGTATCAAGAATATATTGAATAATATACATATAAGCCAAGAAGATATGGAAATAATTTCCAAGCTCAAATGATGATGTAAGGATACAATAATGTCTTCGATCAAGGTCTCAAGAATGATTCAATAGTGATGCAAAGAAGATAATAAGTCTATAGATAAAATCCTTAAGAGAACCTACATGATTCTAATAAAGGTTCAAATGTTTATATATGGATACAATGCTAGGATAGGGTTGAGACATTATTTATTTGATCTCAAACCCTTCAAATAATCCCATAAAGGAGTTTATCAGTGTCCAAGGTTTGTAGGATGAGAGGATAGTGTTTTCAATAATACACCAGAATATTTGCAGGTCCGCATTCAAGTTTCAATGTTTCCATCATGATAAAGACATAATATTTAAGGTTTATATCTCTTAGATGAAGGTTGCAATTTTGTATTATGATCCAAAAACTTTAAAAACATTATACTAATCTTGAATAGGAATACTTAATTCAAATGAGAATTAATAAATTTAAGCATTATCAAGAACATTTTAGGCCTAACACACCATTTAAGAGGTATAATAAAAAGTTTTAAAATCCAAAACCTAATCAGTAAGTGAGTAGGCATATTATAAAATTTCATATAGGATTTAAGATAAAAAATAAGAGGTTTTTGTTTTTGTTACAAGTTTTTAAATACTGATAACATGGTTTTATGTGGAGATTTAAGATTCCTACAAGATCAAAGAGACAACTCCTAATTTTCATGATTCTTTGAAGCATCATCATAGGTTCTCATGGATTTCAAAAAATAATGTGATGCTAGTTTTAATGTTTATATGATTGTATAAAACATATAAAGTATTTTTAATATGGTTTTATTACTTTAAAACCTTCATATAAGTCTTAAGGTAGATTTAAAAAGGGTTCATGATCTTATAACCTAGATAATAGGTATACAACAAAAACATGTATCTCAAAACCTAACCTACATGCCTACAATATGTTTCTAAGGATTTATTGATGATGCCAGGTCAAGTAAAAGATTCTAGAAAGGTATTTTGAGCATGATCAAGAACACTGTAAGGTCTAACTACCTCATGAAAATGTTCTTATAGGTCTACAAACCTTCATACAATTTATAATGGGTTTTTGAGGTAGAAAACAAGTTTCATAATCTAATAACTTAAAATAGGACTATAACATACCTATAAGACATGGTTTTAAGATCTCAAGACCTTGATAATAGTTCTAAACTAGGTTTCAAGGCTTTCTTGATGATGTAAGGTTAAGACAAAGTCTATAAACAATGTTTTCAAGATTTATATGAACATTAAGGTCTATACCAAGATTTTAATCATGTTTAAAAAATTATATGTCTTTGATAAGAGTTATTGAATAATTATCCATAATTATGCAATGATGATACAAAGTTTTATAACATCAATCAAGATACTAACACATATGCAACATTGGTTCAAATTTTTCTAAGATCTTGTAAAGATCAAAACATTATTCCATGACTTTAAGTCTTAGATACTGGATATAACATATAATATTTAAGGCTTTATACAATGGTATAAGATTACAAGGTTTCTTGATGAGACATAAAATAATGAAAAAATATTAAGAAAATTTTTTAGGCCTATAAGATTAAATGGATGAAAAGTATAGTTTTCAAGTATTTATAAGAATGAAAACACCTTAAACATGTCTCTAAAGTCTATAATAGGTATTATTCATAATGTGAATGATTCAAGTTACTTGAGGAGCATCCATAAAACATGGAAACAACTAGAGAAATGCTTCTTAAGAAGTGAAACATTATTAAATTGAATTAAGTATGTTTTGGTGTAGAGGATTTAGAAATTGACCCAACCCAACCATTTAGAACAAGTAAAATTCAACCACATTATTTCTAACTATGAATGTCCAAGAGGAAGTGGTGAGTTCAAATCTCTTTAAGACAACATGACCAAGTCTATTCCAGGAAAATATCAACATGAGGAAATATTTTAACCAAATCCATTATGGAAAATCCTTCTGAAGGAGATAACTAGATTGATGATATGATGGCTTACCTTCCATAATGCCAATCATCCATGTAGGTATACATAGAACAAGTCCAAAAAATTAAAAGGGCTTAATGTTTCGAACTTATTGGTATATCTTCCTACATATGCCTACATTAATGAATCTAGTGGGGATGTTATTTTTGTTTTCTTATTTCACTTTATTATTATATATATATATATATATATATATATATATATATATATATATATATATATATATATATATATATATATATATATATATATGATTGAAGAAATACTTTTTTTAGGAGCCCCCTACTTTGGTGTAGAAAAATTATTCTCATCTTAAAATTGTAACACTATATTTAGTCTTGAAATAAATAAAGAAGTGAGATTATCTTTCTTCACATTTATTTAATTTTATGTGCAATCTTTGGATTGCTGATATTTTCTAGTGGAAATATATTTTTTCCCTTATAATGTTGTCCAATCATTTTCACCTTCATGTAGAAATATATTATTTAATAGGTTTTATGTTGTAAATAATTAGGTTTATGTAGAAATTAGTTGTAGATTCTCACCATTTTATCATTTTACAAGGTGATTTGTGATGCCTTGTAGTGTTATATTAGGCTTCTTACCTTCACGCAAAACAATTATATGAATTAAATCTGAAGTTAAAGATTATGTATAATATTTATCAGTTTTAAAGGTTTTCTTATGTTAATTCAAGTAAGTTGAGGAGTTCTCTAAGCTTTGGTGCATCACCACATTGTATTTTCAATTACTCCTACTCCCTTTTTCATGATAATAATCATAGAAACAACTGTAAATAATTACTTTTAGTAATTTTTTGTTCATGAAAATTGATCTTACATTAGGTGTAATTAGTTTAGGTAGAACCTATTATTCTCCAGAGGCTCATCTCAAGGATCCTATTCCCACACCTTGGGTCTATTCCCATTGTTTCACTAAATCAAACAATGATCAAGTAGGTGTAAGATTCATGTGATAACACTATGTTAATAATTTTAAATCATAGGTTGAGATGATAGTCTATGGAATTGGTAATCATGTTTTCTAATTAATCACATTCACCAAGGTGAAGATAGATCATGCACAAACATTGAATAAATAATTTGATACTTCAATGATTATGTTGATGTTTTAAAATTGTGCTTGATTCTAATCAACAACAATGGGAAGTTTCAAGATGTGGGACTTGCATCTTGAAACAACCTCCATATTTTAGAGAAGCTAGATCTTCTTTAAATCAAGTAAATAATGGGAAAATGGATAGGAATTTAAATCAAAAACACAATACGAGAAAGAAAATCTAATCTATGGCGATGCGCCTGAATGTAATTCGACCTTAATTCTGAGCACAGTCAGACTATATGTAGGATTCATTTACATTTAAGAGAAAACAAGTGCATGATCAATGTAAAATATGGAAATAATAGAAATAAAGGCTCACAACATAGACTACTTTCACAGTGATACAAAAAATGTCAACAAAGGCACAGGGTTCAATCTTCTTATTTGAATCTTCCAGTCATATAAGAGGCATAGAAACACATACAGTTATATAAACTTTTCAACTCAAGAAAATGAGACAAAAGCAAATGACATTCCTAATCATAGCTCTGGAAAGTCTACAGCCTAGACTACTTTTGCAAATGACATAGATAATATCAACAAAGGCATAGGGTTAAATCTTCTAATTTGAATTTTCCAATCACATAAGAGGCACAAAAACATGTAAAATTATGTAAACCTTCAAACTCAAGAAAATAAGATAAAATCAAATGATATTACTTAGCCACAGCTCTAGAAAGTCTAAACTTGTTACAATAATTCTCTCTCAAAAATTCTCTCTAATAATTGATGATTGTTATTGGTGATCTTTGCACCCTTATTTATAGCCTTGGATCCACTCTAGATTGTCTGCTTGTTCCCAATCTAATGGCCCAAATCAAATATTCCATAACTTATTGTGTCTAATAGAAGATATCTTATAGATCCTGAAATGCTTCATCTTCTAGAAATTCATTGGTGATTATAGATTCCAGGATGCTCCCTTCTCTTAAATGATAGGTAACACTTAGCTAATTTCTCAAAAATCTTCTTATTACTTTAGAGACACCAGAGGGTGACACTTGTCATGTTCCATAGCATCCATCGAAGACACGTGACACTTTCCACATAACTTTATAGTTTTTTGTGTCTTTGCTCATGACTGTTCCATTTTTGACACTTGTCACAATCCGCTTCCTTGAAAATTCAATAGCTTGGAAGAAAATAAAACCTATAGCATCTCTTACCCAAGTAACTTTATAAAGAACATAGGGACAACTATCAATCTCCACTGCTTCATAAAAAGATACGTGGCAATCTCTACTTTACTCATCTGGGGTTACGTGGTGGTCTCTGCTTCTGTTAGCTACCTTTTAGAAACATATAAAAGATGACATGTGGCAATCTCCGCTTTAATCTGTTTATACCATAGAAACAATTTGGGTCTCATTTCACATTTACATGGATAGTGACACCTAGCGGCTTCTGCTTACTTAAGAAACAAAACTTGGGACCCACCATAGTCTCTGTTATATCAGTGAAGCAAAATGAAGATATTTTAGATCATGACACATGGTGGCTTCCGCTTGATTCTACCAAGGTATGCGGCATATTCTATTGATTTTAGAAAATCAACATTGAGACCTTCCATGACTACCACTTGGCATTTTCTGTTTGATCTTGATACTTATATTGTTAAACCTTACGCTAAAAAGAGAAGAAATGTAGTGTCGATATGAAACCGTAGACGTTAACACTTGGCACGTTCCATTGAGTTACTATGAGGTACATGGAAATCTCTATTGCTTTACTAAAATTATGGAAAGTGCCTCAGACGATGACACTTGGAAGTATCTAGTTGATTTCAACACTTAGACAAAATGAATCAAAAAGGAAAATAGAGCCCACACTCTATTTGAAAACTCTGCCATCTTAAACCAAAGCATGTGAAGACAAAAATTCATGGCACGCGACTGAAAAATAGAATGGAACGTAGAGTAAATTTTTACTCTATAGATTACAAATAAGAAATTAAAAGATAAGATTTTAATTATATTCAAGCTACCCATAATCAATTTTGAATTAGTTGAATTAGACTTCACATCATGTACTAATCCCTCAAAGAAAAAAGAGTAATAATAATTGGATACTCAAAAAATGGATTTACAAGTTCAAAACATTGATTGATAGAATTTTTTACTACCATATTAAAACTATTCAAAGAATTAATGTCATTTCATTAGCTCCTAATTATAAAATATGTTTTCCTATTTTTCCAACTGGAGTTTAGTTTAGTTTCACTTTAAATACCATTGATAGTATTACTCAAGCATCATATTCCAATTTTGGAATCTATTTTTGGCACATTTAGTTATATCTTTGATTTATATATAATAATAAATTCGTACATGCATGAATGGGGAAAAAATAAGGCTAATAATTACTTTTTAATATTTGTACATGAAATCCCATTATGAAGATGAGGTGGATATCATACAAAACTATTTATACATGTTTCTTATGCATTGTAAAAGTAGAATTTTAGTAATTAATGAAAGTAATAAAAGCTTATATGACTATTATGTGAGTTTGTGTGGATGTGCTATCTCTTCTAAATTTTGATGTTTCAATGGGGAATTTACATTAAGTTTATATATATGTAGTAGGTTGAGTGTGTTTTATTTTCATGGATAATATTTAATATTCTATTAGACTTGTCAAATATTTGGTTATAGATCATATGTATTACTTGTTAGTGACATTAGATATGTTGAATAGTCTAGTACTAATGAAATATTTGATTATAGTTGCTAAACATTAATGTAATTATTCCATTTGAATATTCACTATTTTTATTTGTGTTCTATGCTTTCAACTAATCCATAATAGACATTGGTTTTTGACACATGTTTGGCCTAGTGTATTAAGTTAGTTTAGAAGGGTTTAGCCTCTAAATGGATCATTAGACCCTTTATTTTCAATATTAACATTCATTTATTCTATATTTGTTTGATGGATTCACATTATCTTAGATTCACCCATCTACCTCAAGTATAATTTTTATTTAGAGTTAGAAATTCATCATATATGAACCATTTGAGGTAAATAACTACTCCACTCATTATTATTCCACCATGTGGTTATTTATAAAACCAAGACTCATAAATCATACCTTGGGCTGAATTTTTACAAATCCTAAAATTTTATGGACCTTCTCATAAGAATATTTAATGTGCATAAAACCCACATCAATATAAGTTTTGGAATGTAGACCTCTTACAATATATGCTTTGTATCTTCAAGAAAAATAAACTAAATTTTAGATAGGCCAATTGATTTCATGGTAAAAAATATATACGGATTAATTTTGAACTTTTAATGAATATATTACTATTATAGAATAAAATAAGGACTTGTTATTTGAATTTTATTGACATGAGTTGGTGGTAACCCTTGACCATGAATGAAAACCCAATGTCATAGTAGGATATGTATATCATAAGGCCTACTATTCCTGTAGTATGAATGAGTTAAGGATATGGAAATAAATAGATTTATAATTTGAATTAAAAATATTTATCCCATTAAATCATAGATCAAAATTCTTATTCCCTATCAAAATCATCAAGCGATGGGATAATCTCATTTAGAACCTAGATTTTAATGCAACATTTCAATTGTTTGGGTAAGAAACCATAAAATAGCTTGTTTCATATTCTAATAGTATTTTCAAATAATCCATTGGTAATTGTAATGTAATATGGGGATGATTAACACATAACTTGATGCAATGAGAACCATACTCTATCAGCAACTTTAAAGCTACAAATGGAAGACTTGTCAGGTTTTTGAGTTGTTTGAAGGAATATATTACTAAATGGTTTGGAATGAGTTTAATAATATGTGTCTTTTGGTATCTTATCCCACACTTTATTGGAATATAACCAATCAATAAATATGAAGAGACTAAAAAATGGGCGCTTTTGCAATAGAGTAAGGGGGACATTCCACAAATAATAGGAGATGAAAACCCTTGTGACTTAAGAAATATATGTGTGCACATTATGTCTAATTATTATTTTTAACATTCATGATCTAAATTTTGTTTTCAAAATATATTTGAAAAATGTTAAGTTGGGGGTGTGATGAGACCCATAAATGACATCATTTACCTATTTAATGTTATCTTAGCTAGTCCTTTTTATCATAGTTTATATTCCTATAGACTCATTATATATATACATGTATATATATATATATATATATGTATGTGTGTATATATATATATATATTATATGTATACACATACATATATATATGTATATATATATATATATACACACACACATATATATATATAATATATATACACATACATATCAATAAATATGAAGAGACTAAAAAATGGAGACTTTTGCAATAGAGTAAGGGGGACATTCCACAAATAATAGGAGATGAAAACCCTTGTGACTTAAGAAATATATGTGTGCACATTATGTCTAATTATTATTTTTAACATTCATGATCTAAATTTTGTTTTCAAAATATATTTGAAAAATGTTAAGTTGGGGGTGTGATGAGACCCATAAATGACATCATTTACCTATTTAATGTTATCTTAACTAGTCATTTTTATCATAGTTTATATTCTTATAGACTCATTATATATACATGTATATGTATGTATGTATGTATGTACATATATATATATATATATATATATATATATATATATATATATATATATATATATATATATATATATATATATATATATAGACACACACACACACACACACACACACACACACACACACAAACACTTAAGTATATAGTAAGTTTCATATGTTATTTATATATTTTTTAATATACTATAATGGTTTCATAAATTGTTTGATATTTTCATGACTAAATGGAATGGAAAAGATATTTATTATGTTTATTAACATGAAAAAATTATGCCTCTATCCTTTAATTTAATATACTTAGATGCATATATAACCCACAAAAATGGGAAAAACTTGCATCCATTAGCCATAAGCACCCATAACCACTAGTTAAGTGTACTTATAACAATTACTATAAGTGGGACTTTATAAGAATACAACATAACTTCCATATATCATATCTAACCATATTATACCTAAATATAACATTATTCAACGATAATTTAATGTAATGATACATTTTTATGAATCTATGGGAAACCCATGGATCATGCTTTCATCATTGGATTTTAAGACCATATGGTTTTAAGCATCTTAACACCCTTTTTCTCTTCATTTGATTTTTATCACTATAATATATTATGGTTGTAACCATTATTTATTTATTCATATAATAATCAACTCCCTTCTATATATAAGGATAAGATTTATTGGTGATTAATATCTAAGAAAAATATTTTATAAATTTAGTGACTAAGAGTGACATAGTTGTTGCAATATTCTATAATTTGATGTAAAAATAATTATTGCTATAGAAGTTGATGAATACAATCTAAGTGATTTGAATTAAATAATTTTTAATCAAGGGATTTGAATCACAAGTCTAACCAAGGAGGACCCACTTGTAAAGAGTTTTTTTGAAAATCACATTCATTAAGTATATCTTTCAATCCAATTATGTGGTTACATTCCATCTTTGTGTGTGCATCTTTGGTTTCCATAGTTTATTTCATTACAAATAATTATTATTTTGTGTGATTAATAAAGTGTCTTCAATTAAAAGTATATAAATATTGAAAAAAAAATCCCTTATGCACTTTTCCATTTATTAACTTCCCATTTCATGCAAGTGTGTTTACATTCTATCATTTACATTTATGCAAAGTGTGTTTAATATACATAACCATTAGTACCTTAGTCTTCCAATGAGTCTAGTGTGAATACATAATATTGATATATTAACAAAGTATACAAACCTTAAATTTAAAATTTAATGAATGATCAAACTCAATAATGTAATTGGTTATCCCTATGGATCACATTTGTTGGGTTATACATACAGTGATTAGACTACACTATTTTAATTTGGGAGTTTATTTTACCAATCACCTACAAAGTATGTATCTTTAGTCCTAGATCTTAGCACACACTATCTTTAAAATAATATTCCCCCAATATAAATGACACCTTATATCAAATAGGTTTTTTCATACATGAAACAAGAGGATGGGGGAGGAATTAGGACACAATGATAGGAGGTATAGATGAAATAAGAGAGTTATAGATCACCATACCATCATCAAAAGGCCACAAATATCCTATAACTCTCTTAACCAATCCAAATTAATTTTTAGGAGAATAAGGATAATTAGGTAAAGTGTATATAGATTAGGAATTAATAGGTGGAAGGATAAGAGGGAATAACTAAGAATAAGAGTGGTTTCACTGAGGCAGAGTAGTCTAGAGTCTATGGCCTTCTATCGATTATGATTAAACTTTACATTTATGATGATGCTTGAATTATTTATTTGATAACCTTTTGTTTTCTTGAGTTAGTATAATTACTTTATGATTCAAATGATGGGGTCTAATACCAATATTATTGGGGACAACCAAGTTTTAGATGTGCAAAGTGAATGGACAAAGATAATTTATAAAGAAACAAATAAACACATTCAATGGAGTGGAAGACTTACTTATAGGAAATGAAACTAATATTCATTAACAAAGAATAAGGAAAATTGGTACAATGTGATTTAGTGCATGTTTTATAGAGTAGATACATGGAACTGCTATCTATTTTATAATAATGTAGATAATTGACCTTAATTTTAATGTGTATGTTACATATTTATACAAGTAAAATATAAGAGCTATTATAATCATTGACAGTTACCAAAAAGATAGTTGTGTTAGTTCATCTTCTAGACTAGATGATGGTTGGTGAGAACCTTGAATCACGTGGCTAAGGCAAAGTGATATATGGATGTGTTGTGGATTCCATGAAGTTGGTGAGGTGCATAGAACTATGAGCTATGACACAATACTATAAGGTACATGGGGCTATGGTTTGTAGAGTGTACAAAAGATAGTAAGTTGGTACAAAACTTATGTGGCACATGGACTAGTGAAATGTATAGGTTTGCAAGCTACAATATGGAACTAATAGGTGTGTGAGGATATGATATGTAACATAAAACTATGAGGTTTATTATACTATAGGTATGAAGGGTTCAGAAGTCAAAAATGAAGCATAGGACTTATGCAATGCATAAGATTACAAGTTGTGAATTGCATATTAATGACTGTGTATATTGGAGTGCATAGGGGTTAGGGCATAAAATTATATGATATGGTGTAGTACTTATGCATCCAAATTTAAGAAATCCTTAGGTAAGGAGTGCATAATATTAGGTGAGATATGCACTCCATACATAGTAAATCAAATGAGGAATAAGCTTAGCTATATGGGAACTGTGCATGGATCATTTACCCTTTATTGAAGATCAATGGTCTCCATTAAATTAGTGAAAAATTACAAAAAATACACCTAGATTTACTTTGAAGTGATCTAGTCAGCTTGATCAACATATTTCCCAATATTGACCATGTAGAAAAGTTGATGTGTGCCATGGTAGGTGTGTGTGTCTATCACTTTCATTTTCTAGTCCTTTGTTGTAGGACACAAGTGTTAAAGATCCAAATAATAAGGATGTTATGTCACTAATGGCTCAATAAGTGGTGGAGTGTAAGTCTTGATAAGTTTCACATTTAAGATTGGGTACATGCCCAAGCACCGAGGTAGATCAAGAATAAATGCATTTTGACTAGTTATGTTTAATATATGGTAGTAACTTAACAATTAGTGATAATCAATCATATGTCAATTTACATGTAATATATATAATCTGAATTCATAATCATGAAGTTCCAATCTACATAAGGTATGTTAATAAGAAACATTTGTGGGTAAAATCATCCCATAGGAAAATATTTATCATGTACACCAATGTGAAATATATAATCAAGTGAATAGTGCATATGAGAAACAAATAATTCCAAGATATAAATAGTGTTAAGGACATGAAATCTATCTAATATGTAAGGAAAGGCATGCAAGTAATATGGTATAATAGCATGATATATGTATGACCAGTACAAAGTGTAGGATTAAATATGGGTGTCATACCCTATATGGGTAGATAATGATAAAGTCATGATCAAATAAACTCATAAGATGTTAATGTTAAAAATGGGTGGTTTTATTAAGCCACATGTATAGATGCATCATGTTTAAAATTATCATATGTGTATGATGTTTTTTTAGTTATTTTGCTTCTAAGGTTGAGAGGTTATATGCACCATTACTAAGCTTTAATATAATAATTAATGGGATGAACAAGTCTGGTTTAAATTTTCATTTATCATATTTATTTTCATTTGTTATTTTAGTTTTCCTTTAATAACATATCACCAACATGAAATTACCATGACTTTTTTTTTGTTATGATCTCTCTTTATATGTTATTTATAAGTTTGAATCTAATCTAGAGCATGTATGTGTGATTCAGTAAGCACACATAGTTAGTGTAGTATTTTTATCTCTATTGTTCATCATTCATTACTCTTGTAAATGAAACATTTATTGAAGGAATATCAAATTATAACATGATAACTACCTCTACACAATATGCTAAAATATATGGGGTTACCCCTATAACTATGTGAACACTAATGCAATAAGAAAGCAAGGAATATATGTGTTGGTTGTGCCAATATTTACTATGTTTAGAAATTGTTTTTCTTAAATTATTATAAATTATTTCATGTTCACCTTTTGTGCTTACCCTAATTTTAGTTTTATATAAAATAAGGAATAAAATAATTCATGTAGAAAATATGTGATGCGATTTTTCTATTAAATGGTTTGATAAGACCTTGTATATTTACATTGATCTAGGATAACTTAAGCATGCTAGATGACTTTAGAAGTGTATAAATATGAATTAAAACTTTCATGATTAATGGGAAAGTGAAATAGGGCCAATAAATATAAAATGGACAAACTCATATAGTCCATGGATTTGTCCAAGATGGACGAGTACAATACATGGGTCTGTCCTTCAAATGAGCTAGGCTCTATTTTCGCCCTCGCTAAGGCTAACAAGCAAGTAATAGTCCAAATGAATTAATAGATGCACTTTTTATAATTATTTAAGAGTTTTTTAATATTCAATATACCAATTTATACCTATGTGGGGAAAATATTATCTTGGAAATAGGATAACATGTACAAGTTTTTCAAATATGGTAAATTAGGGATTAAAAAATTATAATGAGTGCATTTTGTCAAACTTAGGTATCTATAGTAAGTTATATTAGTTATGTATATTAGTTATTCATTTTTATAACTATTAAATTGATTATCTATATTAGCTACTTTTTATCTTGTTTTGTTTAATTATATTACTTAATTTTTTATTATCTTATATTTATTTGTAAATCTTTAATTATTTATCTATTTTATAATTCCTAGTGTGAAATCCAATATCAATCAACCTACGAATCTTATTAACATACACTCAATAAAATACTTTTCAAATCATGGAAGTCGTGGATAATGAAAACCTCTAGCATAGGTAAACATGAAACATGTTTAAAGCACCATTTTTGAATTTTATAATGTTTTTGCATTTTTTGTTTTTCCATTTTTTTTAATTTTTTATTTTTCCAATGTTTTTGAATTTTTAATCTTGCCAATTCTTTTAAATTTTTAAATATTTCTAATGTTTTTTGAATTTTGAAATTTTGTTAATTTTTTTGAGTTTTGAAATTTTCTAATGTTGTAAGTTTTGTCCCTTTGATGAGGACTATATTATATATGTGGGTATTAAACATGATAATAATAGTGTGTTATAATTCATAAATAGTGTATTAAGTATCATGATATATCATTTTAATAGTTCAATCCAAATGTTAAAAAAAGTCCCAAATGTATTATAAAATTAAAATATAATGAGAATATGATAATTTAACTACATGGCAAGGCCAAATAGTAAGTGAATCCTAAGGTAATGATAATGATGTATTGGGGAAGATCTCATTCCACCCAATATATAAATTTTAAAATATATAAATATATGCCAATAAATGAACAATTAGTTATCACCAATCATATGTAAATGTGCATTTAATATATATATAATATAAATTTGGAACCATGAAGTTACAATGTATATAAGTTATTTCAACAAGAAACATGTGTGGGTACAATAAGCCCATGCTAAAATACTTATCATGTATACCAATGTGAAATATATAATAAAATGAATAATACATATGAGAAACAAGCAATGCCAATATGAAACTAGTGTTAAGGTCATGAAATCCCATCTAATATAGTAAGACAAAGAATGAAAATAATATGGTTTACTAATGTGATATATATATATATATATATATATATGATAAGTATAAAGTGTAAGTTAAAATATGGGTGGCATGCCATGCATAAGCATATACTGCTAAATTCATGCTTAAATAAACTCATAATATGTCAATGATAAAATGTCTGTGTATGATACCCCTATATGCATAGATGCATCATGTTAAAAAATTTCATAAGTGCATGATGTTTTGAAGGTTGTTTTAATTCTAAGATTGAGAAGTTATAAGAACCATTACTAATATTTTATATAATAATGAAGGGGTCTATTACATCTAATTTCAATACCCCCCTTATGTTCAAAAAAACTTAGAATCATCTTATTGTCACATATGATGGCTTAAGCCATGGTATTTAAAACTAATTGTTGGGGCCAACTTGTTTGAATTTATTTATAAATTATTTTTTGTGCATGTGATTAAATATGAAATTGTGTTTCACTTATTAATTTGAATACTTATACTTCTATTGAAATAATTGTACATGGCATAAGTTGATCAAAGTGTTGGAAGGACATTTTCCCACATTAATAAATTATAATACTGTTTGATATTTATCATAGAGGTTTTGATTAGTATGTAATTACAAATAATTATTATCAATTCCAAAATGTTGATATATATTTTCTACGATCATGATTCACTTTAATAATGGTTTCTTATTTTGATGATAGATTTACATCTCATTATATTTTATCACTCACTTTTGTAACTTTGTGACTCAAATATTGTGTGCTTAAAATTATTGAAAGTGTCTATAACATGAAAGGATATTTCATAAGCATGATCAGATCCATAGTTATATGACATTTCCAATTGGTAATGGTTTCAAAGAGTATTTGAACGGTTCATTCACTTGATCAATGGTAATGTTTTTACATGTCTTGGTAAGTTTTTAGTATTATTCATAAGGAATATGTAATAATATAATGTCTTGATTATTACCTAAGTTTTGATTCTTACCAAATTCTAAACTTGAAACATTAACATTGTATATTTTTACCATTAATCATTGATGAATATTTGGTATTTTTAATTTTTAATGTATTTTGAATCAATTATTCATTGTTATAGTAATGAAGGTAGTGGTAGTTGTTTTGAATGTAGTCACTTTGGCATATTAAAATTTGAGATATTTAGATATCTAGAGGCACATGAGACATATTTCATAAATATTTGAAGGCTTTTAAATATTTATAGATGAGATATTCAAATTAAATGTTATTAAGTGGTAGGGGATTTCACTAGTGTACATAACAATCTAGGCATTTACTATTGTGTGCATGCCTCATTTTGAGTTCTGTCAGATTTATCCAAGACCTCTCAATAAGATAAAATGCACACATGAAACATATGGAATAGATTAGAGATATTAACAAAAATCAAATAGGATAAAAAGATATTATAGTAATGAAGGTAGTGGTAGTTGTTTTGAATGTAGTCACTTTGGCATATTAAAATTTGAGATATTTAGATATCTAGAGGCACATGAGACATATTTCATAAATATTTGAAGGTTTTTAAATATGTTTAGATGAGATATTGAAATTAAATTTTATTAAGTGATAGGGGATTTCACTAGTGTACATAACAATCTAGGCATTTACTATTGTGTGCATGCCTCATTTTGAGTTCTGTCAGATTTCTCCAAGACCTCTCAATAAGATCAAATGCACATATGAAAGATATGGAATAGATGAGAGAGATTAACAAAAATAAAATAGGATAAAAAGATATTCCTCATTAACTATGGATGAAAAATATAATAGGAGAGAGGTACATATATAGGTGGCAGAGAGTAAAACCCCACATTTTAGTGAATGTGGGACTAATCTTTCCAAATGACCCAAATGACCTCTAAGACCCTAAAAAAGCATAATGAATCATGTAAACAAAACCCATAGGATAAAATTATACACCAACACTCCCTTAATAATATATTAGGTGGGATGGAGAATTGTGTCCCGATAATGATGTCTAATGAGGTACTCAAGTACATAGTGATGATCCTAATATCCTATAAAATATGAAGGATGTGTGCCTCCATAAATAAAATAGAGAAGGTAAGGACATAATGTTTCATGGGAAATTTTATATTAGGTCCCTCTATAACAAATGATGTCTCTTAATTTTGGAAGAAAGAAACCTTGAGATGTCAAACTGTTGAATTCCCACTCAAATATAATGCATGTAGGAATCAAGATGTATATCTTGGTAAAATGCTCAAATGTCTCCCTGATATTTCTTGAATATGGAAAAGTTTGTTCAAATATTAAAATATTAACATTATGAGATGGAAAATAAGAAGCATACAATGAAGGGGAGAGAACACCCTGAGAAGAAGAGTGACATGGAACATTCATTGAAAGAATGTTCATGGCAAGAGAAGAACAAGGCTCAAAAACTATTGAAATTGAAGACTGGTTTGTAAATAAGGCACTTAAATCTGTGATATTAATGTCCAAAAGAGAATATGAGTAATCAATACTCTCAATGTATATACTCTCACTATAATCAGTAAATCCTCTAAAATGTAAGTTTTTGAAGGCTCTAGAAGAGCAACAATCCGTATAGGAATGGATGTAAAATATACAATGAGGCAACTAAGGTCTGGTAGAATCTCATCCTATAGTAGAGGCTCAACAAAAGGAATAACACTCTCCACCATTGATATAACATCATAAAAAATAAAATCATGAGGAGAGAATACAATAATCTTATAAGAGACAATAAGAAGTGGAGGAGGAGGTGTGACATAAAGTCATATAAGGATCTCCAAAAAGACATTGAAGAGTGATCCAAACAATGGAAGGACACTCTATATGCTCCACATGGTGGTGTAAATCCTTTAGAAATGTAATAATAAGTGACCATATACATAGTCAAAAGTGTTGTCCCAATCATCATATTGATTTGGGTCAATAGGAATAAGAATCTATCTATATAAGAATGGAATAAGGTCCTGATCCATGAATGAACATTCTATATACACATGCCATGAAACATAATTGGTCTTCCCAAGAAACACCACTAGCATAGACTCAACCTTCCTCTTCTAGATTCTATCAAATGGAGTCATCATGAATGTAAGAAGACACCAAGTAAGTTCAATATTACATGGTATAAACTACAATGAACCCCTAAAGTGCACTCATGAATGGGATGTCAAGCATAATTGAGAATGCATCCAAGTGAGAAATTAGTACTAGAATGACGAGGGATAATTCATGCTTAGAATGGGGATGTTAGACATGGCCTAAAATGCATCCATGTGTGAGCAATTGGTTCACAAAGTACAATTCATAAAGTAGTAGTTACCATATCATAGGTAAGCCCCGTAAATATGGTAGTTTATAAATTTAGTGTGTTTATAATAAAAATAAGACTAATGGAATGGGAATGCAAAATAAATTACTTTTACAAAAAGTGTCACTCAAATCTGAGTTACCAGGCAAAATTTATGGATAATAACATTTCCCATCATTACTACCCTATTTTAATTAAATTTTCTTAAGAATTTTAAATGTAAGACCAAATAAGGGGTAAGGTAGCCTTCCAACTACTTGTTGGAACTAGAACAAAGTGATGGACCTCATCAAGCAATAAAATGTCATAAAAAGTGCCCTATACACCCATATTATATATAAATCAATAAATAACTTCAATTTAAGAGGTAAATACACAACCAATTAAAAAAATTAATAAAGCTATTTTAAATTAAATTAAAATAGTCTTTAAATATTTTATGGATCACTAGATTTTAGGGCAAGGAAATTTTTATTTTTTCATGAATTTTTAAATGATCTTGAGAATATAATGAGGTGATGCCACTTGAGAAGATATTGCCCAACAAAGGAGGACTATAAGTATGTTGGAGGATCAAACCTCTGTATCCATCGATGAATTGCTACACGTTTCTAATTCATGGTATTTAAGTAGAAAAGGAACCTTTATCCACTCAAATTGTAACATGTATAAAGACATCAATGGAGGCAACCCCATCATATAAAAGGTAAGTCATAAAGACACTATGTGGAAATGGTGATTGCTTGGCAAGGAAGGACTGTAAGTGAGAGAGTAATGCCATATCAATAATTTTCTTTCAAAAACAACACAATGAATCCACCCTCTACAAAATCATTACAAGGTTATAATAATACAAAAATAAGTGAGGTTATGCATAGTGATAAGCAAGTTAATATTTAGTTGATCTATGAATGGGCATGAGCTCTAGGTGCAAGAAGACATAACAATAGGTAACACTATTATGGCTTGATTATTATAGTGATTGGGACATATTTTAGTGGATATGAGTGTATTTTGAAGGTATCATATGAATTATCCTCATCTACCATGTTGTATCCAAATAACATAGAATCTAGACACTCCAAGTTGCTAAAAAAACCTCTTACAGATACGCAACAAAAAACAATTACATAAAAAATGCCAACATACCAGCTATACCCTATATCTTTTAGAAAAGGAGCCATAAATTTTTTTTGATCACTTTAGGTGACCAAGGGATTTTAAAAAATACTAAGGTTTTTGAGATTTTAAAAAAAATGGTTTTTTTTTTAAATCCTCTAAAAAGTTTAAGATAAACTCTTATACTTTGTAAATAAAAATGACAATGCCACTAAAACATAAACCAAGTAAAATACTACTCAAATCTCAAAGAAAAAAAGGAATCCAACCAAGAATTCAAGAAAAGGTGAATAAATATTGAGTGAGGCTTTGATACCATGTTATATTTCTCCAAGACCTCTCAACAAAATCAAATGCACACATGAAAGCTAATGGAGTAGGTGAGAGAGATTACCAGAAAACAAAGAGCATAAAATGATATTCCTCATTTACTATGGATGATCAATACAAAGGGAGAGAGGTACATATATAGGTGGAAGAAAGAGTAAAAATACACACTCTAGTGAATGTGGGACTAATCTTCCCAAATGGCCTCTGAGACCCTAAACAAGCATAATGAACCATGTAGATAAATCCCATAAGACAAAAGTCTACACTAACATGTTCTTGGAAGTTTCATTGGTGGAAAATTTGATGAAGTTATAAATGTATATCTAGAATTTTACTTGTATATTTTTTTATTTTGATTTGGAATACCAATATGGTAGAATCTACCATCCACTAGTTTGGTGGACACATCACATACCCACATTCATTATTGTTCTTGGTAAACTATTACACCCTAAAAGGTTTGATTTTTGTCATTCTATATCCATTTTATCAAGCTCATTGCATAAGTGAAGCTATGTAATTTGGTATTTAGGTGTAATGAATACATTTTCAATGAAAATCATTTCATTTACACACCGTGGTTGTAGGTATGTGGCTAACCCTAAATTTTAGATATGTGTAGTTATCTAGGGTAAAAGGTGATTATAATAGATTTTATACAAGGGTATTAAACTAACCTAATGAGTAATAAAATTAATATAATAATCAATTAAATAATATTTTAAATTTATATAACAAAGATTATTAAAAGTAGTAAAGTGCAATTATTGATAGATATTAGAATGATTTCAAAACAAATGATGCTTAGCTAGTTTACTATGTGTATGTAGGTTTGATCCAAAACAAGATGTAACTATACTAGAATATGATCCTATAATGGTCATCATATTTTGTAAATATTCTTTTTATGACCCTAGATACTTTCCTCATATCTAGGTAGTTGCATCATTAGAGGTGTCTAGTTATAGGTGTCTTATATGGAATATTGACTAGATCTAGATGTGACTAACTAGAGCCTTAGGGTTTTTCATCACCTTTATTTAGATGTATTTTGATTTAATTTATATGTCTTCACTCATTTTCAAATTATCAAACCCTATATCTTCACACTTATAGTGACTATGGGCAAAATGGGTTAGTGGGATCATGGTGTCAAGCTACCCTAAGGACCCCTCTATTAATGACCATTACCTATATAGCCAATAATATGAAGTGGTCCTTAAAATCATGTAGTTATCTCCTATGTGTTATCTTATGTGTGCACAAGGATTCAATGTGTGATGAGTAAAGAGATGTAGTGACCTAGCTTGTAACTTTGAAAATATGGCTCATGGGATAATATTTGAATGCTTCAGACCTATATAAGTATTTATCATATAAGTAATATGTAAATAAGGATGAATAAGGCAAGTTTTCTCACTTGAATACTATTGCAATATGTCCTCATGATTTGTATATGATTTACAAGTGTTTTATAGGTGAGAAATGAATGAGGGTTGATCTTGTATATATAATAATAACTTTTATAAATATGTCACATGAGAGAACTTAGGATGATCTTCAGGATACATTTATTTTAAAAATTTGATTACATTTGGGCACTAGACACTTTGTAGGAAATGTGTCATGTCCCCTTTTCAATTGACATGTTCTGAGTTCATGGTTAGCCTATTATGCGACCTTCGTAGGCTAATAAGATGGATAGAGGGTCATAATGGAGCTTGGCTCGACTTTGATTCACATGATTTCTTCATTTGATTTTCATTCAGGGTATTTCAGACACAATTGGCCTGAGCTCCTACTTTTTAGGGATATTTGATATGCAGCGGAGCGCCTTTATTGTGGCATGGTTATGTGCGGAATCACTCCTTGATTCACTAGCTTCGATCGGTTCGTGGATCCGACATGTATTGAGGGAGATATTAATATTTGATTGATTTAATCAAATATTAATTATTTAGCCTATTTTTAATTTAGAAACCCTAATTCTAATTTAAGAAACCCTAATTAGGGCAAGCATATCTTTTGAGGGTATAAGGGTTTCTCATGGAGGCCATGGTTCATTATGCTATTGATTATTGATTATTGAAAATTGAAGAATTTCTTCTGTGAAGACTGAGCCTAGGGTTCAAGGATTCCATCTGCATTGGAGAACGTTCCCTCTTCAGTGTGTGCAATTAAGAGGCTGTGGAATATCAGCTGATCTATTGCCAAAGTGAGAGATAGCTTCATCCAGAAGTTATCACAGAATTTCAGGTTTGAGAGATAACTTCACACAGAAGTTATCACAGATATTCCAGGTATTTATTGCTTTATGTTTTGATTCAATAAATTATACAGCTAGAGATCTACTGTGCTAGAGACATATATATTTCGGATCAGGGGTTGAAGACAGGGAAGTGGTGCTTAATTTGCGGCCGTACAGAATCCGTACGGGTTCGTACAGATCAGTGCAGGAACCGACATCGGCAGACAGAGGGTTTCAGTGACCGACATCGGTCGACTGAAGACCGACGTCGGTAGAAATCAGACCGGAAGAGACCGACGTCGGCGATATAGCGACCGACGACGGTGACTGTGTGTCGACACAGAAGGGCCGAGACTTTCCAGAACTTGATTTGCACTTCCAGTTTTTCAAAGCCAGGGTTTTCAAGACTGTATTTCATTTTTATATGCATATTAGAGGACTGCAATTGTAATAATTTACAAGGACAAGTGATACAATCTGTAATTTGTTATTAAAAGACTATATTATTGTGATCTTTCTGAATTTATTCAACAACGATTATACCTTGGTACAGATTTGTTGTGTTGCTATATTTCCTGTTTAGAAGGGGATATTACAGTGGTATCAGAGCTAAATCCTGCCAGCCTGAGGGTCTATAGATCTTATGCAGCCACAAGAGTTGGGACCACAGAGGTATAACACACGCAGCCGAGCCTTGCTTGAAGGTATCCAGTTGTTAGATCAGAGACCGATCATCATGAGTGACAGACGTGAGGGCAGCCCACCCAGGGGCCACAGGTATGATGCTGATCAGGCCACCAGAGAGTTTCAGCGTGTTATGATTACAAGCCAACAGCAGATGGCTCAGACACTACAGGGACTTATGACCATGTTAGAGAGAATGAACGCACCTGATGGACAGAACAGGGACCAAAGAGATGATAGGAGTGCTACGGTTAATCAGAGACCACAATAGACTCACTCCAGAACAGCTGATAGACCTACACACCCTTCATTTATTCAAGAAGAACCAGAGGTACCAGCAGATGAGGAGGTAGGGAATTCTCCATTTGCAGATGTTTACATGGCTGCAAATGATGAGTGGGACTTATTACCTCCTCATATCTAGGAGAGAACAACCTTTGATCGTTTTGTCAATTTGAGGAGAGAGCACTATAGATTGGCTAGACAGGACATGAGACCTAGAGTCCAATTTAGTGAGCTGCAGAAGGCTACTGGTAAGCTTTCTCTGACTACTTTTGATGGCAGTGGTAAGATGACAACTCAAGCTTGGGTTCATAAGCTTGACACCTTTTTGGCCTTGAGACCAATTTCAGAGATAGATGCCATCAAATACGCCACTTTGCACTTAGATGGAGTAGCACATGATTGGTGGTACCATGGTATGGTAACACTCCAGCATAATCAAGTGACAGAGTACCAGGACTTTGTGGATAGATTGGTTGAGCGGTTTGACAGGAGAGATCCCGAGGTTTACTTCCGAGATCTGGCACAGTTGAGACAAACAGGTAGCTTGGAGTCCTTCATTGGTGAGTTTCAGAGATTAGCAGTCATGGTACCCAATATTTCAGAGCGTAGATTGGTAGTTCTCTTCATAGAGGGATTGACAGAGCCTTTGAGGGGTTGGATCAAAGCCTTTGATCCTTCTTCATTACAGGTAGCTATGAGGAAGGCACGTGATATGGAGATGGCATCCCCATCCAATAAATCTAACACCAAAGGTACTTCTTCTTCTAGAGACCATAAGCACTCCCACGGGGATACGGAGAGACCGGATTTTAACATAGATAAATCCGGAGTTAAAAATGATTCAAAGGCCAATCCAGCAGCACCACCTTTGGATCGTGAGGCGCTTAATGATTTACGCAGGAAGAAGCTTTGCTTCTACTGCAAAGGACCATATGATATCCATCACGATTGTCCTTTGAGGCCTAAGGGCAAGGCGAATCGTATGATGTGGATATATTATGAGGAGTCAGATTCTGAGGATTCTGAACAGCATAACAGTACTGAGAGGGCCGAGGCAGAGGCTTCAGGGCCTAATGCAGAGGCAGAGTTAGAGCTTCACCTACAGGAGGCCCGCATATCCAGCATACAGTCGGAAGAGTCATTCAGACTCTGTGGAGTTTTGGCAGGGCAGAAGGTTATCACCCTTCTTGATACAGGAGCCACTCACAATTTCATAGATGCTAGATTTGTGGAGAAGCGTGGACTCACTACAGAAGGTTTTGAGGGCATCAGAGTTAAGGTAGCCGATGGTCACACTCTTAAGTGTGAGCGTATGATTAGAGACCTCCCATTGCGCTTGAACAACTATGAGTTCAAGGCTGATTATTATGTGGTAAATATGGGAGATATAGACTTAGTCTTGGGTATGAAGTGGCTTCATTCATTTGAGGAAGTTACTCTTCGTCTCAAGGACATGGAGGTTCTCTTTAATGTTGATGGGACGACACATATTCTTAAGGCAATACGGGGCAGCAGCTTCAAATATATGTTCTTTCATCGGATGGAGGTACCTATACCACATAACATGATGGAGGGTGATGACGAGGGCACATTGGCACCAACACAGGAGAGGTATGAAGACGAGCTTGGTCTTGAGGTGAGTTCGGTTCAGGAGTTGTCACATGTGGTGAGGACTCAACTTTCTGTTACGGTCAGGACACAGGTTGATGATGATATGACTATGTCTAGCCTTCACAATCCAGTTTTAGATATTATTCAGGTACGGAGTTTGCTTGCAAATTTTCATTTATGGATTGGATGTTGGGATGAACATGGCATGGGGTTCGTGATAATTGAAAGTGGTGGAGATCCTAACTACATTTGGGATCCAGGTGGATTGATTGATTTGTCATTCAGTGATTGCTTGAGGGCAAGCAATTTCAGGAGGGGCGGATTGTCATGTCCCCTTTTCAATTGACATGTTCTGAGTTCATGGTTAGCCTATTATGCGACCTTCGTAGGCTAATAAGATGGATAGAGGGTCATAATGGAGCTTGGCTTGACTTTGATTCACATGATTTCTTCATTTGATTTTCATTCAGGGTATTTCAGACACAATTGGCCTGAGCTCCTACTTTTTAGGGATATTTGATATGCAGCGGAGCACCTTTATTGTGGCATGGTTATGTGCGGAATCACTCCTTGATTCACTAGCTTCGATCGGTTCGTGGATCCGACATGTATTGAGGGAGATATTAATATTTGATTGATTTAATCAAATATTAATTATTTAGCCTATTTTTAATTTAGAAACCCTAATTCTAATTTAAGAAACCCTAATTAGGGCAAGCATATCTTTTGAGGGTATAAGGGTTTCTCATGGAGGCCATGGTTCATTATGCTATTGATTATTGATTATTGAAAATTGAAGAATTTCTTCTGTGAAGACTGAGCCTAGGGTTCAAGGATTCCATCTGCATTGGAGAACGTTCCCTCTTCAGTGTGTGCAATTAAGAGGCTGTGGAATATCAGCTGATCTATTGCCAAAGTGAGAGATAGCTTCATCTAGAAGTTATCACAGAATTTCAGGTTTGAGAGATAACTTCACACAGAAGTTATCACAGATATTCCAGGTATTTATTGCTTTATGTTTTGATTGAATAAATTATACAGCTAGAGATCTACTGTGCTAGAGACATATATATTTCGGATCAGGGGTTGAAGACAGGGAAGTGGTGCTTAATTTGCGGCCGTACAGAATCCGTACGGGTTCGTACAGATCAGTGCAGGAACCGACATCGGCAGACAGAGGGTTTCAGTGACCGACATCGGTCGACTGAAGACCGACGTCGGCAGAAATCGGACCGGAAGAGACCGACGTCGGCGATATAGCGACCGACGACGGCGACTGTGTGTCGACACAGAAGGGCTGAGACTTTCCAGAACTCGATTTGCACTTCCAGTTTTTCAAAGCCAGGGTTTTCAAGACTGTATTTCATTTTTATATGCATATTAGAGGACTGCAATTGTAATAATTTACAAGGACAAGTGATACAATCTGTAATTTGTTATTAAAAGACTATATTATTGTGATCTTTCTGAATTTATTCAACAGCGATTATACCTTGGTACAGATTTGTTGTGTTGCTATATTTCCTGTTTAGAAGGGGATATTACAAAATGTGAACACTTTCATCGACACAAGTATCTATCTGGGATGCAAGTGTCTAGGGAGCTAGAAAGCAAATACAAATCCAAAATTAAAAGTGAATGATAATAATTAGGTTTAGATATTTTTGCATAGTATAAAAATATTGGTCATTAGAATAATAATGGTTAGACTAATATATAATCAATTAGGCACAACGAGATAGTGAACATGATATTTTTGACATCAATCAGGTCTATAATTGAAATATAAAACCATGATAGGTATTTTCCAAGTGTAAAAGACTAAGGTACCATATAAATCATATTTTAGTATCTACATATTCAATACCCATTTAATCTAGTAATGAATTTTCTAGTTTAAAATAAAGAAATGCATACCTAAGTGTGTATAACCCACCATGTCTTTCCATGATCCCAACTTGAGTGATTTGATAGCTACTAACATACAACTAAGAGAATGTTATATCATATAATCAATGCATGAAATCTTAAATTGAAATAATTTTAAATGATTGAAAGTAAGAAGAGCAAGGTTAGGATGACACCTATGTGCAATGCAATAATATTGCCTTTTAACAATTTGATTTTAAAGGATTCCTCATTATGAAACATTGGATATGATATTAGGATAATTTTGGACTTGAATGTGTGTGTGTGTGTGTGTGTGTGAATAGTCTAGTGAGTGTGAGTGATTTAATTAACTCACACTATATATCTAGTGATGATGGATGATTTAATTAAATTAAACCTATAAATTTGGTAAATTCAGATGATTTAATAAAATCTAACTTATAATTTTGGTAAGATTGAGTGGCTTAATCAACTCAACCTTCCAAAGGTGAACCAACTATTATAGTATATTGACTTGATAATAGTCCATAAAAGTCTATAATGTGTATGATAATAGTCCATAATAGTAGTTGAAATATTTAAATTGATTTGATTTTTTAATTTTAGGTGCCATTTACATGTCATATACACCTCATATATGCTTTAAGATTAAACATATTAGAGATTTGTAAATGATATCATGGTGATGTCATGGAGGTGTTCAGGTGAGTGGATGAAGTGCCTTGATAGTCTAAGTGACAATGACAAAGTGTGCAATGTGTTTGTTCTAGTATAATTGAAGGAGGGCTAATTAAGCTTTAGTTTTGGCATGGTTAGAGATGGTAAAGGTTTAGTATGCTGATTTGAACATGTGAAAAGGGTCCTATAAGAGGTTTTATAAGATTTTAATACTTTTGTGTGTGATTGGATTTCATATGGTTGATCATTATTTTCATCTAGATATTTTGGATGTAATGGCAAAAAATTTGAGTAGACAGTTTTTTGATGTCACCATTACCACATATGGATGAGTCAAGGGGAGTTGGTCATATGGTTTTGATCACATTATTCCTTAGTTTCTATGCAAAAAGTTGAAATTATTAAGATGAAGCATGAAGAAATATATAAAAGTGCAAAGTTGGGCTCTCAAGTATTTTGGTAGTTTTTTCCCATAGCCAAATTTATAATGTGGTAAGAGAAGCTAAGTAGTAATTTTGATGGTGGCATATCTTTCACATGTGGATGTTTGAAGAGAAGGTGATCATATGGTTTTATTAAATTTTTTACCTAGTTGATTTTTTATACCTTTTAGGTCAAGTTCTGAAGTGTGAAAACAGATATGCATGTTCAAAGTTAGACTTCTAGATAAGTTTTTGACATAGTTGGCTCTATGGCCAAAAAATATGAGTGCATTTTAATGTCATTATATCTCACACATGTGAGGATTATAGGATTATATTGACACATGGTTGGATTATCCTATGTGAGGAGATCATATCATCAAAATTTTAGAATATGTACTTGAATGAAGAAAAAGATATGGAGGTACAAAGTTGGCCTTCCAAACAGATAGCAATGGTTCCCATACTTAGTCATGTTTGCACAATGTTAAAGATCAAGACCAAATGGAGATATAATGTCTCACAAGTGATAATATAATGAATATATATGGTGAGAATTAAGTTAAATATATCAAAGTTTTTTTTGTTAACAGAGATAAAGATCAAGCTTCTTCAAAGATCTAATGGTGCACAAATGATCATATAGTTTTTTTATCTAATGGTGCATGTTGAGTGAGATGGTAATAGGTGCACAATGTTTAATAGTATAAGTGATTATAAGGTATGAAAAGGTACAAAGTTTCATGATCATAGGAGTTATAAACAATATAAAATAGTGATCACTATAAGATAAAGACCTGATTGATCCATAGAGATCAACATTATGTGATGAGTCAATATTACAAGATTGCACGAGATGAGGTCAACATGTTTAAGGTTTAACATTTGGAATTAGCACACTATGCATTAAAATTTCAATATTAATAAAATAATATATATATATTCCATGTTCAATATAAGTAATGAGGACTTGAGATGATAGCATGGTGTTTGAGGTTTAGCTATTACCATTTGCATTTGAATATTTGCATTTAACAAAGGAAAACTAGTATTTGGTTTTTATGTTATATCTTTAGATACATGAAAAAATTGAACATGGTGTAAAAAGAGAATTTTTATAGGTCTATAAATCACATGTTTAAATATAAATTTGAAGTTATGAATGTATATGAACATAAATATATTTATCTCCAAATTTGACTTTGTGTTCGACTGTGTTTTACAAGTGACTTGAGAAGGATGTTCAAGATTGTCTTATTGTTAGTTTGATATTTTAAGATGAAATATTGATTAAATAATGTCATAGACACCATTATGATAAAATATGTTCATTTTTAAGTTTTGACCTATCATATGTAGTATGAACAAAGACATAGAAGTTGACTACATTTATTGAATGCACTAGAAGTTTAAGTGACCATATTACATAGGTATGTTAATGGTATTTTGAGTAGATTTGATGAAGAAAATGAGCATAAAAATGTTCTATAAGTCTATAATTATTATTATGAGGCATTTTTTTTTATTTTGTAGTCATATAAATGTGAAAATAGGTAGATTGAGTCTGGATTATGACACCGAACCCATAGCTCCCTCTTCCATGCTTTCATGACCCTTATAGACACCTTTTTACTTATTCCTAGTCATCTATAGACTTTTGAGACCTGATCCTAACTTAGCTAGGTTACATTTCCTATCATAATTTCATTCCCCTAGGTCTTATACGTTTAGGACAATAGTGGCCAACTTGGACTATAGTCCTAGATCCTATGGTGTCCATTTGTGGTGCTCCTATCTAATTGCATTTTTAGCTCTAATGATAACTTCCTTTCAGTTCTTATCCTTATTCTTATCAACTTAACATGAATAAATTCAATCCATGACCAACATATCTCTATAAAATTCCATTAAAATTTCATTTAGAAGAGGTTGATATATATCAAAAAGCAAGCAATAATACAATCAAGACTACTTAGGTATATTTTACCTATTCTTTGCATATATCCATCCAATATAGCCATAATCACATCCAAATCCTCACACCAGTCCCTAGCCACATCAAGCACAACTAGTTTAGAATTTTTTCATCTTCATAACACTATTTCACAAAGCACATAAAGTGGGATAACTACATATGGCTTGATCCCTCTTTAGAGTATTGTTATATAGGTAGCATGCCCACACAAGAGATGTGGATACATGTTCAATACATCTTACATACACTAACCCCCCCCCCCCACCATATTTCTCAATATTGATCAAAGCATAATGAAGTCTAGGGTTTTAAGACAAAATAATGTCTAAAAGGAGTTTTATAGACCTTTAGTAGTCAAAATTGCATAAACAGGCTCACACAAGGACAATGAACAAAACCCAAAAAACCCAGGTCTCTGGGACAACAATGGAAGAAGAGGACTATAACACTAGACCACAGGGTGTCCTATTTACATGCTCTTATCCTTTCAAAAAATAAAATCTAGATATTTATTTTTGATACTATCTTAGTCTTGCACAACAAATTTTAGACCCTATCTCAACTATCTTAGTCCAGTTTAAGCTAAGTTACATTTTTCCTCACTTATTGCTATTTTTAGAAAGGTTTAAATTATAATTAAATTCTACAAATTAGTAGCTTAATTATCCAAATATTATTTTCTAATTTAATTGACTCAGAACCTTAACTAAATTAGGAATAAAAATCTAATATTCTCAAAATAGTTAAATCATTTTGTGAACCTGACTTACTTCATTTATGCATAAAAACCCTAGAAACCCTAGGGTAAATTCATTACTAATTTTTACAATATTTTTCTGATTTTTTACTAGCATATTTAATTAAAAAATTCACTATAATTTTTAAAATTATATAGTAATTTAAAAATATATATTTTCTTCCAAAACCTAGTTGCATATACTAGGTCTCTTTAAATCAAGAGTTTTTCCAATAATTTTATGATTTTTTACCTACATATTTAAATTAGAAATTAACTTTAATTTTGAAAATTCCATAGTAAATTTTAAAAATAATCATTTTCAAAACCCTATCTACATATACTAGGTCACATTACTTTTGAGGTATCACCTTACATGTTTGTGATCTTAGTATTTTTTTATACATTTTCTAGTTCGATGTTTTTAGGACTTTACATTTCCTATATTCAGTACTCTCCTTCCATAAAACTTTTCTTATTTCAAATTATTAAAAAAAATCAATCAATTGTCAATTTGTTTTCCTACTTTAACAATGGTCCAATATACCAGTTTTGATGAAATTGATAAAAGGGAACTTCAATAACTCTTAACTAAACACCCTGATATGCAAGATGATATGCTTAAAATAATACAAGAAGAGAAAAAAAAAGTAACAATGGTCAATACTCTCAAACCATAGAGAAAATAGTTGTAAATGATAGTATGGGGGAAACTATGTCTCAACAACCCCCTATAGTATCCCCACCTTCCTCTATAGCACCACCAGTTACAACTAGTACATCTTTATCTTTTGATGTGATAGCCCTTGTGAAAAAGATAAAAATTTCTTCACTCCAAGGTGATACATATTGAGAAACGTGATTATAGACATACATATGATTTGGATTCTTTTACTCTTTTGCATACACCATTATCACACCATATCATTTCTACACCATTGCCACAAGGTTTTGTTCAACCCAGGATCACTCTATATGATGACAAGGGTGATAAAGAGACACACTCGAGAGTTATTCATGCAAAATGCTTGGATTATGTCCAAAATGACTAGCTACTAACCAAGATATTTTCATTGAGTCTAAAATATTATGCTTTAAAATGGTTCTATAGCCTACCAAACTAGTTGGTCAATGCATTCAATCCTTTAGTTAACATGTTCCTAGCTCATTTCAATATTAACATTGTTGATAAGGTTTCCTATGCCCAATGTTTAAAACAAAAATAAAATTCAAATGAGCATCTCACAGATTATGTTCTTCAATGTAAGAATATCTTGGCTAAGATGACTAGCCCCATGTTTGATCACAAGTTAAACGATCTCTTCTAATAGAGTCTTCTACCAGACTTGCATGAATCAATAATGTTCAAAAGGTTCTCTTCCTTCACTAAGTTATGTCATATACTAAAGGGAAGTCAAATTAATTTTAATGGGTAAACATAAGTACACAAGTATATAAAAAATAAAAGACAAGAGTAACAACAAATTCTCATGCAAAGTAAAGATCAATAATAGCAGGAGTCAGAACCAATATATAGTCAATGATATCATTCACATCCACCACCAGCTACATACAAGGCACCTTTAGCTGAGTCACATCCTTTGAGTAACATGATTGGTGTATATAATTCCAGAGTACCATCTAGACCTTCAATCTCCTTCTTAGAGTAGGAGATCATTGAGGATGATTTATATTATCATGAACTATTTATCAGAGCTTACATCTTACATTCATAATCATCCCATTCATAGTGTTCTCATAGACAATGGATCGAATATGAACATGTGCACTATGAAATTACTATATCATTTGGGATATTAAGAGCAAGATATTACCTTGATGGACATAGTTATTAGTAGATTCAATGGGCATATACAAAATTTATTGGGTGAGATTGTACTTCCTCTATAGGTTGATCCAACACATGTGGCCACACCATTTATTATTGTTCCCAGTGTAGGAGTTTTTGATATGTTATTTGGTTGACCATGGATTCAAAAACTCTGATTAGTACCTTATATAGTTCATAAATGCTAATCAATTTGTTATAGTTGGTGGGGTTCTATATGAGTTACCACTCCCCACTTTAGATCCATCTACTATTTTGTAGTCACTAGTTTTAGTTCCACCACTAGTTTTAATTCTTCCTCCAGTTCAGATTTAGACATAGTCAAGGCCTTTATCACCAACATAGATAGTTCATACACTTCCATAGAGGCCTCTTTTAGAGAATCCATAATTTTAAAATTATAGATATCTTCTAGCTATAGTTTCCACACCTAGGGCAATATCATTGAGATCTTATACCTATACACATAGAGCACATGTTCAGAAAGCTTCTCCTACTACTAGATGGGCCACTAAGAGAACTATAGTTGCATCCACTTCTTAGAGTTATAGGGGGACCCCATAGTTGGTTTCTACTACAAATGTTTTAAATTATTTATAATATATATAGCTTTCATATCCATAGTCTTAGCCCTTCCATCATGCTTCATGATCACACACGATCTCTCTCCTTGATATAGAACACCATAATATGGAGTCTCTCATGAGACTAATCAGTTAGTATCATTTCTTTTCAGTCTTGTTTGTACATAATATTATTATGATTTATTATACATAGCTCAAACTATCAAAAATAAAAAAATAATATAATATTAAAAAATACTAAAATCATTCAAATGATTCAAAATATAAAAAACATTCAAATATTTCAAAACTCCAAAAACATTTCAATTATATGCATTATCCATGCTTTATATTTATAATACCATGCTAGACTTATATTTAATGTTCTATTGTATTTTTTGTTGATTTATCTACATTATCATGCTTCACTTGATCTTTTTTGTGTAGTGACATCTAGATCCGTGTTTGCTTCACTCTACCCATTGAAAGGGAATCCTAATTTCACCTTCAAGACAGGCATAGATATATCTACCCATTGGGGGCATCTTCTACATGACTACACCATCTAGGTTATGTTATTCTTACACCACACACTCTATAGTTATCATGATGATGTATATTACATACTATCTTACACATATTACTCTATCAACACTCAATAGTATATATCACTTGTGTATTTATTAGCATCTACCTAGTCTTGTACTTCATGTCTTGTATACTTTCACTTCTTTATTTGATTAGTTAAATGTGATTGTATTTATAGTATATATATATTCTTTCCTTCTTAGCTTTGTATAGCTAGATGTGATTAGATTTCTTAGTTCCTATTTTATCTCTTGTGTGTGCCTTAGGACAATTGTCAATGTCCTTTACCTATACTCTTCTATGTGATTGTGTCCCTTGTGCCAACCTTGCTTATTTCCAATTATATGTTTATGTGTTATTTGAACATGCCTTATATGATTGCTTTATAGTTTTAATGACATATGCACATGTCCCTTATTTGCTTGGCCCCTTGGCCACTCTTGTATGATTCTTGCTTCTTACTTTATGTGCTTGTTACTTGATTATGTTTCAATTATTTTCAATTTTATGATCCACATCATTCATTATATTACTTTCTTGGATGCCATGATGGACATCATGATCCATCCCTCCTTCAAATTTAATAACTAACAACTAAAAACTAACAACTAACAACTAATAATTAATAACTAATAACTAACAACTAACCAAATTTTTAGTTTCAACTCAATACATTGCACATGATATTACATTGTTATATCTATCTATGCATACACCTATTGATCTAATAATTTCTCTTAAAAACTATGATATATATTGAGACATCATTTCAATTATCATTACTATATCATGTATTTCATAGCATAACACACTTGTAGGGCTCTTTCTTTTGAGGGTAGTCATTGTAGATTATTCAATCCTACCCTCAAAAGAGGGGGAAACAAATAGGGGTTTTGTCATAAATATTAGATCTCTTACCAGTTGAAAAATTAGCTTTCAAAACACCCAAAATAATATCTAGACTTTAAATCAAGTAGAATAGACTAGGTAGATAGTGAGAATTATAGAATGGTCATCAGAATAAACATAGGACAAGAGCACAAATATTGGACTACATTATCATATAGTAGGGTGTTCTATTTTGGTGCTCATATCTAAACAACAAAAAACCAAAATTTCAAAATACAAACAAAAAAGTAAATATAGTTATAGTTTTCTCAACAATAGTTCAATTTAGAATTAGTAATCTCCATACAATTTTTTGTAGAGAATCTAGATATAGGGGCATCATGCATGACATGATGGATTTCACTTCTAGTTCAAATTAGGTAGTTGGTATAACTTCCAAATCAAAATCCATGTTTCTAACACTAGTGATTGGGGGAAATGTGCATGCCATATTTGACTTCTTTTATTTCTAAGTTTAGTATATTACCTTGGTAATCTCAATAGTTATGCACCTTAGTCTATATATAGGTGGTTAACATCTTTTTTGAGTGGATTACACATAATATTATTATAAATTTTTAGAGTGGATTTCATACATGCCTAATCTCCACCTTTTTTGAGTGATCAAGAGTGGCCTAGTTTCTAGCACACATTCAACTATTGATACCACATTGTCAAATTATAGAACATTCAAGGGTTTTAGGAGCCATCTCATGTGACACACATTTTATATTTATATCAGTTAATATATTCACTTCATGGGGACAAAATGGATCCAAAGGACTATCTAGCCTTTGTATTCTTAAGCCACCTACTCAGATGGATTGGACACACAATCCAAACATCAATTATCACACACATGATCACATAACTTTACTTACTAGTTGATGATGGAGCCAAAGGGATATCCTTTGCATTATTGAGCCACTATTGAGGAATTGAAAACTTATCTCTATTATTGATATTAATCTTGGTTCATAATCATTTAGCACATACCCAACACCACCAACATCACTGAACATCATAATAGGTTTTGTATTGGTTCACGTACCCGATGAGGTGTATTTATTCCTTTCTCTTCCTCTCTATTTTACATAACTTTATACTTTCTTATTTTAGATATAATATATCTAGTAAGAACTGATCTACTCTTTTTCTTTCTCTTATATATTTACACTTCATGATGTGCTCTCTCTATGCACACCCAACATCACACATCTTCATGAGCTTCACCCTTGTATGTAAGTTTAGGTATGCTTTCTATTTTAATTTTATCATAGTATTTCACTTTTTTGCATCAATAGAATAAAGAGGGGGGAAATTTAGTCATATAAATTGTGAAAATTGGTAGCTTGAGTGTGGATTGTGACACCAAACCCACAAGTCCCTCTTCCATTCTCTCATGACCTTTATAGATACCTTTTTGATTATTCTCGATCATTTGTAGACTTCTAAGCCCTGATTCTAGCTTAGTCAGGCTATATTTCATGTGATAATTACAATCCCCTAGGTCTTATACCTTTAGGAAAATAGTACCTAACTTGGATTATAACACTGGACCCTAGGGTGTCCATTTTCAATGCTCTTGTCTAATTGCATTTTTATCTCAAACAGTCACTTCCTTTCAGTTCCTATCCTTCTTCTTATTAGAATAACATGAATACATTTGACCCATGAGAAAAAAATATCTATAAAACCCCATTCAAATTTAATTTATAAGGGGTTGGCAAATATCAAAAAGTAATCAAGAATACAAGTAAGACTACTCAAGCATATTTTCCCTATTCTCTGCATAAAACCATCTAATACAACCACAAGCACATCCAAATCCTTAAACCAGTCCCTAACCACCTCAAGCACACCTAATTTAGAATTTTTACATATTTATAATACTATTTCACAAATCACATCAAGTCTGATAACTATATATGGATTGATCCCTCTTTTGAGTATTGGTATATAGGTAGTGTGCCCATACAAAGGGTGTGTATATACATTAATTGCATCTTACACACACTAACCCCCATTTCTTTCTAAAGATTAATAAAAAATAATGAATTATAGGGTTTAAAGACTAAATAAACTCTACAAATAGCTCTTTATACATTTAGTAGTCAAAATTTCACAAGTAGGCTCGCAAAGGGGCAATGAACAAAACCCAAGAAAACTAGGTCTCTAAGACAATAGTAGTAGAAATAGTGTCAAAAACCAAGGTGTCTTATTTTTATACTCTTATCCTTTCAAAAAATGAAATATAGTTCTTGATTTGTGACACTATATTAGTCCTACAAAACAAATTCTAGACCTTGTCTCAGCCATCTCAGTCTAGTTTAAGCTAAGTTACATTTATCCTCATTTATTACTATTTTTAGAAAGGCTTAAATTACAATTAAATTATGCAAATTAGTATCTTAATTATCCCAATATTATTTACTAATTTAATTGAATTAGACCCTTAACTAAATTAATAATAAGAATCCAATATTTCCAAAATAATTAAATCATATTGATATGCCTTTAATCAGATATGGAGATTCAAAATAGATTGACTTTGTATATGACCAATCTGAGTGGTCATCTTTTATATGTTGTTTTGAGTGATTATAACACGTGTTGATGTGTCTAAATTACATGTAGGTATATCTAATATCCTAAACAGTTCACCCATGTGATATAATCAGATGGCTATGTGAAATATTTGAGTAGATGGTTTAGAAGTTTGAGACTATGTTTTATGTGTATGAAAACTTGAAGAGCTAAGAGGCCTAATTGGTAGGTCCAATGTGAATTTGATGTTCCATATTTTAATGAACCTTGTAAAATTGAAAAATGGGATATTGTATATATGGTTAATATGTTCAAATAATTGGTAAAAGATGAAAGTGGTCTAAGTAGTCTCACATGTAATGTGTGAGTATGAAGGCCTAATTATTTTAGGTCTCACCAAGACCTAATGGTGGTTTGGGGATAATGAGGTATTGACCAACCTATGAAATATGTGGTTATTACATGTAAAATTTATGAGGACTTATTTCAAAGGTGGAATAATTATTATAAATATCTTGGCTAACCAAGATGGGTTATACCAAGAGCATGGTATAAGTACAAGGCCTATTTGGCATGTTTGTTCTAGTTGTGCGAATGAGGAGTTAAGTAGAGGAGAGAAGATTTATGACTATGTGTATGACCTATATGTCATATTTATTTTTAAAAAAAAAGTGATATTATATTTTGAGTATATGTAAAGAGGTCTGAGTGTGCATATGAGGATAGTTTGAGTGAAGAATGAGAGAGATTATGGCATGACTATGTGAGAGGCATGTATGAGATAGAGAGATAGTTTTTTTAGGGATTATATAATTATAGATCCATCATTAGATGTTGAAGACATCAGTTTTAAGGTTGAGGTGTTCATTTCAAGGAGGGTCTAAATGACGTCATCTTCCTTAGGCATAGTTATTCTTTGTGAATTAGGTGTTTCACTAAAGGCCTTTGGTCAAGAGGATATGATCAAGGTTTGTTGGTCTAAAGGAGTTACCTAGTCTCTTGTGTATAGTTTATTATAGGACAAGTACTTCATGTGTTGAAATCTTGAGAGTGGCTTTTATTCCCCATTAGGGCTTCCCATAGGAACTATGTATTATGTGTTTGATCTTATATATGCATTGAATGAATGAACTCTCTTATTAATGTTACTTGATCAAGTTGATATATGTTGATTGTTTAATAGTTTGAAAGGAATGCAATTGAAATTAAAATATCTGGGCTCAGTGATTCACCCCCCTCTCAATGATTTTACCTTTAACAAAACCTAGGTATAATAATAGCTACAATCTATATAATTTTTCCACCAAAATGTATTAGAATCATATAGATATGAAATATGGTAAATTCAAAACTGGTACAAGTGTGAAGGACATGTTTATATTAAATTCCCCCACTAGATCTATAGAATCTAAGAATTGGTGAAAATGTAAAGAACATATTTCCATAACATTCTCCTATTTTAATATAGATATGGTTTGTATTGAATAAGTGTGGAGGTCATACATTTTTTACATGCTTCCATTAGAATATGAAATTGTGAAAATGTGGAATCTATGTTTGTATGACATGAACCCATTTTGAGGTGAGGGGAAGTATAATTTTTTAGTTACCTTACCTCAAAAGGATAATATAACTATATAATTTATCTATGGATTGTGTATCATATAACAATAACATTTCTAGGTAGATATAACATTGAGACACATAGTATGTGATCATATCAAGTTCTAAGATGCATGATATATATCATGGAAATATATAGAGTAATCATAAAATATAATCAATAAATCAAGCATACACACATGAGAATTCAAAATCAAATAAAAAAGGAAAATGGTCAAAAGATACCTCACACAAGGGGCATGTTTAAATATCATGCAATCGAAGGGACATGACTTAATAAAATGTACAAAAATAATAAAATGACATATTCAAAAGACCATACAATAAGAAATGACATATTTAAATGTATAAATAGAAAATCAAAGGAATTGGGGCCACAACCAATGGATCATATTCAAATGATCAAAACGATAAATACAATGATGGATAATAGTAAGCAAATATCACATTCAAAGAAGTTCATAAATTAAAGTAATTAAATATAAACAACCAACATGATTATAACATACTAGTTCCTAGACATATGTGCTTTAAAAACATTATGTTCATAGCATATAAAGTAAATTATCAAAGGTATATGCATGGATAGAAGCATATGTAAGTATATAAGCTCAAACATAATAATTAAAAGTGATCATACAACAATATAACTTGGGTGTATCATGATTCAATAAGAAAATTCCCCTAACATACTTATTATGTGAGTGGAGGGAAGGCCCAACATATGTATGTTCATAAATCATGTATATTTATAATCGTGTATCACCTCAAATGAAGTGTGAAACATATGTATATATATAAAAGGAATGATATGTTATCTAATAACATGGATAAAACAAAATATGTATAATAAATGGTATAACTAGGTACATGATGAAAATTATTTTAGTATTTTTGAATTTTTTGAATGTTTTTGTCTTTGAAATATTTTATTTTTTAAATATTTTAAGAAGGTAGAGTATAGCTATTTATCCCATCTAAGGTATGCTCATCTTGAAGTGATCTTAACTATGAATATAATGAAT